>QANX01007907.1:0-56021 GCA_003254975.1 Ochetophila trinervis
TCTGATGGGAACGATTCTTAATCCCAATTCTAGTGTGTTTATACCATTTACTTATCTTCATGTTTTGTTGAATGTTGATTTTTTTGTGAACAAAAATTGGGCCACTTGGACGTTCAATAACATGGTTGAGGGTGTCAACCGGTACAAGGCTAACAATATGTCATACATTAGTGGTTGTGTACTGATCTTGCAGGTATATTTTTACTCATTAATTGTATTTCATTTATTATACAACGTGAATGACAGTCTTCTCTTATATAATCCATGATTTTATGCATAACAAATTTGTGCAATTTATGTGCTGCAGCTATTTTACTTCGATGTTGTGTGGCTGGACAAACCGATTGTTGACAGAGCACTAGCTCCCATTCAGGCATGGGGAGGCAAAGCCCAGAAAAAATTCAGATTGTAGTTAAAAAAATTTGGTGGTCTTGGATTGGAGAAGGTATATAATTGACTATTTTTTTTTAATGTGTTTGTCATTAAATGTTGATATATATTGTTCGTAACATATTTGTAGGTTACAACAAGGGAACTGCAGTTTGAAGCCAGATTTGAAGCAACAGAAATTCGGCGTCCAGATGCAACAATATATGCAGAAAAGAGAGATGTTGATGGGCTGAAAGCTAAAATTCAGCAGTTGAAACAAGATTTTGCATGTCTTAAAGCGGACTTTGCAACTTACCAGGTGCAGGTGACTGATCAGCTTGCGAAAGTGCTTGATGCTGTGTCATCAAGACCAGAAGCTAATGACGTCAACATTACACCACCAAGTGCACAAAGAGTTGCCAACAAAGAACCAAATCAAAGTAATGACGATGCCATACCCGTTATGACACAGCCCATGACCGTGTTTGTTTCAACCGAAGATGAAGCACCAAAGAAAAATGTTGTCGATGCTGTCATCATAAATGATTCCTCTTCATTTGCTGATACTGCTTTCGGGGACAAACTTGATGCATTGGTCCATGCCATTGTACCAACGGAGGTTGTATGACATTTTCATGAATGTGTTTACTTTAAAGTTTGCTATATAATATGTAACTTTGTTATCTATTTCCTGTGTAGGGAGAGAAGATAAGAACTATGGGTAGACAAAGTCCAATTTTGTTGCGAACAGAAATGCAAAGGAGACAGACCCGATATGTACGATCACCTTGGACTACTATGAATCGTGATCGTGTCGGTCCGTTTCAAATTCCAAAAGACTTGCTCGATGGAGATTTTAAACTATTGCAGTATATGTTTGATCCTGATCTTGATAAAGGGTATGTTTAATTTGTAATGCATTTTGTCTATTATGATATGTGTCTTCTATTTATATTAAATTGTAATTATTGTTGTTTATTTTTTGTTTTTGTCATTTTACTAGTGAGATGCTCATTAAGACCGAGATGTTGCATTATACTTGTTGGGATTTGTTGTCGTTGTCTCCGCAATAATGGATTGCAAGGGAAGTAAGTTAATTCTTAGCGAATGAACTTTTTAATCATAATCTTTCGTATGTTCAATATTAAGTTAACAATATTGTTGAGTCAATTATTTTATGGTTTATGAAGGTCATTTGCGCATTTGTGGAATGTATGACTTACATTGAAAAAAAGGTGAATGGAGACAAGCCTCGGAAGTGGTATTTACCACCCCATTTTCAAGTATGTAATGCTTATCTTAATTAATTATCATTTTTGATATTTTCACATTAAATGTCTTATGTTAAAGCTGAAACCATATCTTTCACACTGTTAGGAAAAGGCACTGAGTAGTAAACCAGCTGTTGCTAATTTTGTAAAAAAATAGAACATGAAAAAATGTTTCATGGGGCCGGTGGCGCTTTGTGAAAAGGTCTGTCAGTACTTTTGGCATTTTTATTATTATACAACAACTCTACTATGATGGACAGCATATAAATTGACTAACTTTGGTCATTATGATATTCAGATATTCCTCCCCATCCATGACACGGTTGGTCATTGGTTTTTATTGATCGTGTTGGTGAAAGATAAAGCTGCTGAGATTTAGGATTCTTTCCCAAGTCCCATGACAAAAGTAGCTCGTGCAAGATGTGCAGAGACTATCATAAGTTAAACCATTTTTATATACACATACCTCTTCAAATTATACTATTTTTTTGCCCTTCTAATTAGATGCCATTTTTGGATTTGAATGAAAGTTGGAGGCTTTAGACATAGTCTTGATGAATGAATGCAGTAAACTTTTCCAGCAAAAATGTTTTTTTGGAAGTTTGCAGCTGCGGCCAGCAACATGTATTTGGAAACAAGATAACGGGCATGATTGTGGAGTATATCTCATGAAGTTTATGGAAGAGTCTTCCTTGATTAACGATCCAAATGAACATGTAAGCTATTTATTGTCCTTACTTAATTTGAGATTGATTTACTTTATTCCATTGACTTTCTGTTGTTGTTTAGTTTGATTCGGCTGCGGAAAGGTGGAATATTGCATTGGAGCTAGTGAGTGAAAGTAATAATCAGAATTATTACGACTTAATGCATGCGGCTGCAAAACATCATGACCACATTGCAACCAATGTCTTGCACACGTACGTCCAAAAAACAAGGGGTGAACCATCCAAAAAAGGGAAGAAGAATATCTAGACCATATCCATTTGACCCTTTTGTGATTGTAAATTACAATGCTTTTGATAATATTGTTCTTTTAGCTTTTTTGATATGCCTGCTAAATGCAAGCATAAGTACAGGTAGACTTTTTTGTGCATGGTAAACTTATGTTCGTTAAGGAACTGTTATATTTTTGTCTATTATATAATACCCAAGGAGACACCATTTCTGTATGGCTGAAGGTTTATTGAAGTAACCAAAATTTCCATTATCATTTTAGGGTTTAGAAAATTGTATTTTGAATTTTGATGCTTTATTGTTGTATATAGCCGTATTGATTCTTTGACATTTTGTTGATTGTGTTTGTGTGTGTGTTTTTGTTTATTACTTTTGTTTGATCATATTGTTTATATTTTCTTTTGATTTCTGATGCCAAATCTGCTTTTGTCTACATGTTAATAATACTGAATGGGAATTAGAACATGTGATTTCTATAAATTTTTAATGTAAAGTGCAATCCCACAATAAATTATTGTCCTATGGAAAGTATCATTTACTTGTTCATGCTATGCTTTGGCATACTGGATTGAGGAACAGGAAAAGTAAAACAAACAGATTATATTGTTCATGCTAGGCTTTAGACTGTGGTTTTGGTGTTTTTGTGAAATGGGTTTTGTTGTAGATGTGGGAAGATCTTATACAAAAAGCCAAAGATGGATGGAGGCTTAGATGTTATAGATACCTATGTCGTTTGGAATGGTCATGAACCTTCTCCTGGAACTGTAATATTCTGGATCTCCATTTTTTTTTCCTTACTTCTGTTACAGATTATGGCAGCTTCAATTTTATATCAGTTAATACAATTTAAGCTAATCTTGTTTCCTTGAAATCTGTTTATGTTTTTATTTTATTTTTCTCAACATGGTTTTAGTATAATTTTGAGGGGAGGTACGATCTGGTACGATTCATAAAGACGGTGCAGAAAGTAGAACTCTATGCTCATCTTCGCATTGGACCTTACGTCTGTGCAGAGTGGAATTTTGGGTACCTATTACTTGCTTTTTCTTTTTCAAATCATTACTCCTATTGCTGTTGTTTTAGTTTGGTTTCATTGCCTTCTTTCATTTTCTATTTATGACTTTATATCTTAATTAGCTTTTGTGTGCTTGATGTGACTTCCATTTCTTTTTTCTGCTACAGAGGATTGCCCGTTTGGTTGAAGTATGTTCCAGGTATCAGCTTCAGAACAGATAATGGACCTTTCAAGGTAATTATTTTAATTTTCTTCAACCTGAATCTGCTTAATTAAATCTTCTATTGTAAAACCTTCCAAAAGGGGGGAAATAAATAAATAAAGTAATTTGGTATATTTGAGGAAACAGATGTGGGTTTGGTTATAAAATTAATCCTCCTTCTTGGCTTTGAAGATGGCAATGCAAGGGTTCACCCAGAAAATTGTTCTAATGATGAAGAGTGAAAATCTATTTGCATCACAAGGTGGTCCAATCATCCTTTCACAGGTATGTACTCTTATTGTGGCCCTCTATAATTACTTACTGAGCTCTTTGAATCCTTTGCTGCATGTGTGTATGACAATGCAATGCTTAAAATGTTGGTTTCTTCCTAAATGAAACAAAGTGCATGAATAAGGCTCTTATGACCATAAATGCTGTAACATGACCTGTTAGATTGTTTTAATTACTTATCGTTATTTTCGGTTGTTTAGATTGAAAATCTGACTGAGGGCCATAGAGCAAGGCACTTGGACCTGCTGGTCATGCGTACATAAATTGGGCAGCAAAAATGGCTATTGGATTGAACACAGGCGTCCCATGGGTGATGTGCAAGGAAGATGATGCCCCAGATACTGTGGTAAGCTATACCCTTTTTTCGCTGCCTAATCTACCATAGTGCTAGCATTATTGTCTTATTTCATTAGACTTTTTGAGGTTCCAAGATCCCATTCTTAAGATTGAATATTGGCATCAGTTAGAATGTATTGCATGGCAGATCCAATTCTTGAAATTGAAATGTTAACATGCAGTTTGGTCTTCTTATCTAGTTCCATTTAGCAAGGGAAATTATGAAATTTTATTTGTATATCTTTGAAACAGATTAATGCAAGTAATGGTTTCTACTGTGATGGCTTCACTCCCAACAAACCTGACAACCCTATTATGTGGACAGAGGCTTGGAGTGGCTGGTGAGAATAATTGTATTCTAGTACTTATGGTGTTTTATTGGGTCAATGCATGGTTGGTTACCTTGTGACCTTAAATCATAGTTTAAACCTGAATTTTATTTTGTTAGTTTCGATATGTAACTGTTGTCATACTGTACCTATTTCATGTTTAACAAGCCATCTCACAATTATGTTTTACCACTGGTTAAAACCTGTAAAATTATGAATATTGTCCTAGATGATTTTTATCCTAAACTCTTATTCTTATAATCTGCATGTTTGCTCATATATGTCTTGGTTATTAGTAGTTACATGCATGCTTCTGCATGTCTTAACTGAATCCTCCAAATGAATTATTGTCTTTTCTTGTCAGATGAAATTTTATAAAGAGGTTTTTTTATTTTATGTATTTAACGTTTCAGGGTTCTTATGTAACACTTCCCTCAAGGCCTTTATCATGTAGCAAAGGAATGAAATTGAGGCACTATGTAAAAACTATTTACATGGATAGGAGAACCGATAGGTCTATCTTGCTAAAGCGCAATACTCATTTAAGGTTGGATTTTCCATCTTAAGTTTGTTTGGTTTACTCCCTTGTATTTTCTTAAATTGAGGTTGCATGAGTATTATCTTTATTTTTATTTCTCAATAATTAAAGAGAGATAAAGGTGAAGACGAAAATACTTTTTGTGATCAGGGTGAATGGTTTTGCATGTTTGTAATTAGTACAGGAATATTCCTAAACAATTTTGAAGCAAATAAACTCAGTCAATGACATAGGCAAAAATCAATTAATGAGGCTGAAGCCAAGTGCTAAGGGTTGATACCTCCCAGCTGGAAGGTGTAACTCTAAGGAGCTTGGCCAAGCCAAGATAGGCACTGAAATTAAAATGTACAGAATGTATTGCAAGTTATTCTAGTTTTATTTATTGAGTTATCGTACATGAATTTTCTTCCAGGAAGCTACTTGATTTTACTTTAATTTAACATGGAACATCTCTATTGTAATCAAGAGTAATGACTTTTTGAGACCTATGCCTGAATTTTCTGCTAGTATCTAAACATTGTCACTGTAGCTCGCGTGCTTTTGAAACTCTTTTAAGCATACATGAGGTTTCCATATGCGGTTTACCTGTGCACACATGCACACTCACAGACTCACACTCGTAAAAAAATTTTCTTAATCTAGACCATTTGATTTCAGAAAACTTTTTCCACAGTGCAGGGGCTTCTTGTATGTGTGGACCAAAACCTAAATAGGTTTGAGCATTTTAGGAGAAGAGCCACCTTCAAGGGAGATATGTGAAATGGAACATGTGACACAAGAAAAGGGAAGAAGTGAGCTTCTAAAAGCAGTTTGGTGTTGGTCTTCTCAGTCTGGATGCAACAATAAAGATACCCTTGATGATATTGTAAGTATTGTGTATTTTTGCCTCTATCTCTCGTTCAACCCAACCATGCATTCATTCACACCCGTGCACCAATTCTTGATTTATGTGGTATTATTTCATACCTGTGATGTTATCTATGTCCTTTGATTAATATTTGAGATTTTAGTCAGTACATGCTTTTGTTCACTGTCAATTAGGGCTACTGTTGTCAGGAAGAAATCAGTGTAATCAGCAACTCACCAAAAAGAGTTACTACTGATAAGGTTCTGGAGCACTTCATCATCACATTAGCTTTATAGATGAATAAGAGACGAGGTGGTTTTATGTCTTTTTCATTTAGAAATTTGACCTCTGTATTATAAGGAATATAGTTAGAGATTGGGCAGCAGAGGTACTGTATTTCTTTTTTTGATTTCTAGGTAGAAATTTAGCATCCACAATTCCAAGGCTTTGTGTGTTTCATCTATAATCATATTAAATACAGGGGCAGAAAGAACGTGATGCTTTATTTCCTAACCGCTGTGCGAAAAGGAACTGCTGTGTGGTGTTTTTGGCAAGTGATACTCAGTTGAAAGGGTAGAATGTTTTTACATGAAAAGAGGCAAAAAGCTTTCATATGCCGAGGTCACCTTAATGTCAAATGATGTTAGAATTGTGATTGCAGAGTCTTGAAGGAATGTGATGTATCATTTAAATGCTACGAGGCAATAAACTCATTTCAATGCCATGTGTTCAAGTATGAAATTGATCAATGTGGAAGGCAGTAGTCTCTTAATTTAAGTCTTGACTTGTAACTAATGTCAAACTATTTGGTTTAGCTAAAGATTTTAAAATATTTGGCTAACTAGATAAGGAAACAAACTGTTCTTTGTCCCCATTTTTGGCTCTCATGAATTTCAATATCATCCGGCTTTTTGTGTATTGACTCAGAAAAAAAGAAAAATAATAGATGCTAATGGTCTTTTCTCGATAACCATCCACTTTCTTGCAAGCAGTGCTTGCTGGTGGTCTTTATTGAGGTAGGATTAGCTAGAGGAGTGACATATGGAGCCCCTCTTTTTGGTAGTTTTGCTTGCTGATTTTCTATTTTGAAACCCAACATTTTGTTATGTAAATATAGAATAGGTAGATAAGCTATGCTGATCAGCTTTTGAGCTAAAATCTGATACTGAGCTGGTTTGGTTTGTGCATATGACATGGAGATTTTGCTGTAGCGAGGTGGTTTATGACTTTTGCATCGGTTTCAGTCCTTAAATATTGGAATGTCTAGGTCCTTAAATATTGGACTGTCAACACATATTATGCATCCTTTCCCACAAAAATTACAAAAATGAAAAAATGAAATTGAAAAGAAAAAAAATTAGCAAAATCGTGCATATATATATAAATATATATATAGATAAAAATTGAGGTGGATGAAAAGAAAAAAAATTAGCAAAATCGTGCATATATATATATATAAACCCTAATTATAAATTGAGGTGGAACAATTGAATCAGATCATTACTTTGCCAGCTACTAAAAAAAACACTTAGATGTACTAAAACATTTAGAACCACATTTCTAGTTTGTATCTCCAAATCAGCAAAAAACAAATTGCTTCTCAAGATAAATAAAACAAACTTAATATCTAGCTGCAGGCAGCAACTGTACAAAACTAGTTTGGCAATATCTTCTTCATTCGTCATCCTCATCATTGTCATCAGCTCCACCTGCTGAGTTGAAGGCATTCAATCGCTCAATCAACTTGTTTTTCCTCTCTTCATATGTGAGCTTCTTTAAGTTGAACCTGTCAAACAAAGAAAAAGAGCAACTACCATAAGATTCTCTACTTAAAGAAGGAAAAACAAATGGGCAAAATGAAAAAGATATATTTATGAAGTCTGCTTTTATATATACTGTAAACACAAAATATGAAAAACGGAATGTAAAAATGGATAGTACAAAGTTTTTTCTGCTAAATTTAATACATACCGCTTGTGCACCTTGTGTGGTTCCTTATTGGACATCTTCGCTGTGGGATCAACACGGATGGCAGCATGAACTTTCTTGTACAGTTCCTCAATGTTATCTGCCTCAATACCTCTTTTGATGTACTCACTAAAGTGAGACTAATATTTTTCTAGTTCATCTTCAAGCAAACTCTACATGACCAATATATAAAGATCAACCAATATAAAATTACATAGGATATTGACGAAAACAATAGAGAAAGCAGCATGACACTCGATCCATACCCTCATAAACGGTGCACATTAGCATCTAGCTGCTTACTATCTTTCGAAAAACCAGCAAACCTCTATTCACTGTGAGGAATATCCAAGCCACCATCCAAAGATCCCTGCCAATAGATAAGTAATAGCCTCTACAAGCATATCAATGGATCAAGTGCAAAATATAAAATAATATACCTGTTGATGGCCGTAACCACCATCTTTTGTTTTGTGTACAAAAAAGCTAACTAGAGGGATGTTTGTAAAATATACCTTTTGATAATATATATAACAAGCATGAAATATTGTGCAAGAGAAAAAGAATAATGAATGAGAGAGACATAAGTAGAAAGGAAGATACATTAAAATAACTTCCTCAAAACAATTCCAACAAACTACTAACTTCTTAGAATATAATTTCCAGCACACAAACACTTGGAGTCGGCCATAGGAATTGTGACCTACATGTTAATTTCTGTATGGACATTTCTAAAGTTGCCAAAAACTCTCTCATTTCACTCTTCAAATCTTTTAGCTGCATTGACAAAATTAAGTAGACTTTAGAAGTATACAAGAAAATACAAGGAAACTAAACATCATCCTAACCGAACCCTTTTCACAGAGCCAATGAACAGCCTCAATACAGAGAATAGCAAACAGTAACTTAATGATATGTCTTATGAAGATAAGACTAAAAACAGTTAGAACAATAAAGAAGTCATAACAATTTTTTTTCCTGCGTTTGTAGAACTTGTAGATAAGACACAATCATACATCTCTTTAGAAATAAGTGAATTAAACCCTAATTAAATCTTTTTATGTATATCACAATGGAAACCAACAGATATATACTCTATGTTACAATTATTTTGCACCTTAGTCTTCAAAGCTTAAATTTTATACATACCTTTGGCCATCCCACCACCATTTATCATATGAGTCGGCCTGCAATGATGTATCAAAATTGTCATTGCCGCGCTTTGTATTGCATGTGCGCTTTGTGTGCCCAACCATTTTACACTTACTGCATCGCCGTTCTTTTCCCGCCTTACTTGTTTCCCCTGCATATCCAACTTTGTTTTTCACAACCAATGGATCATTTATAATATGCTTCTTTTTCCCTGTTATGTCTCCCATGCATAGTTTTGTTTCTTCATACATGTTTTTGTATTCTTCCATACGACTAGTTAGTCGGGCCACTTCCAATTTTGCCTCTTTAAATCCATCATCTGTCTTGGATGCAAATAAACACAGTTTGTTACAGTCCACACTCAATGAGCCATATCGAAGAGATGTTGCAGCTTCATTAGAAAATTCGTGTACACCAGGACATTGAACCCTACCTTTCTTTGCATCTTTTTGCCAAAGGTTTAGCACCAATGAATCAGGAATCTCTCCAATGTTCTCCACTTTCATTACATAAAATAAATGACTGCAAGGAATTCTGATGCTGTCAAAAATATTACATGAGCATTGTATGTGTGGTTGATTGTAATAGTTCACAATATTCCAAGTTAATTCTGGATGCATATGCTTTGTCAACGTGTATACACGCATACCTCCATACTCTATGCAATTAGTTGTGAAAAGAACTGCCTGTTCCTTAATCTGTATGAGAACTTTTTTAAATATTCACCTTGTGTACACTTTTGCAGCATGTTTCTCAAACTGATGAAGGTCAGTAATAGCTACTGGAGTCGTACTTTTACTTTTAACATCATCATTCACTTCCTGGTTTGGCATCCTTGAAATAGCCCTATCAATACTTATCATAAACTCGTATAACTTTGGTCGGAACTGCATATATCTATTTAAGTACGCGTTCATACTCTCACATTGTTGAGTGCTTCGCATCCCGGCAAAAAATTGACCTTTCATGAATGTTTTAGCCCAAATATCGCGTGTCTTGTGCATCATTGTCAACCATTCCTTATTGTGCAAACTAAACTTGTCTAGCATGCGTAACTAACGATACTCAAACTCTTCTGGAGTATATTCACCAAGCATACAGTCTGTAAATGCCCTGACCACTTCTACATCGTGTAAGTTTGCTTGAGCGTTTCTTTCAAGATGCCATGTGCACAGCCGATGGTATGAATTAGGAAACACATTCGTAATAGCTTTTCGCATTGCTTTATCTCCATCGGTGACAACGGAATGAGGATGCTTACTGTTCATTGCAAGCAAAAACGTCTTCAATAGCAATGTATACGTATGCACTGTTTCATCAACCAATAATGCCATACCAAAAATGGTTGTCTGATGATGATTGTTTACACCGACTAGTATCACTAATGGCTTTCCATATGCGTTTGTTTTGTACGTTGCATCAAAAGCCAAGACATCACCAAAACAAGAGTAGTCAAAACGACTTGTTGAGTTGGCCCAAAATATGTTTGCAAGTCTATTATCTGAGTCAACTGTGTATTTGCAAAATAGTTCAGGATCCATCTTTACTTTTGCCCTCAGATATGCAATTACTGTTTCTGAATCCGTATCCATGATATCACATTTGCGTTCAGCCATAAGTCTATTTTGCAAGTCTTGCCTTGTGAAGCCAACTTTGTCGTATCCTCCAGCTTGGTCCACCATGTAATCCATGATTTTACTTGTTCTAATGCCTACGTTGTGCATTCCTTTAGCTTGTTCCAAATTTGTTTTTTGCACGCATCTATTCAATCGGATAAAGGGTACCTCAATGCTGACAAGCAATTCATGTGAATGGTCTGACACAAATCTAGTTACAACCCATTTTCCATCAATCTTGTTCTTAGTTACACAAAATGCAGCACCACACCCTTCCCTTGTTAATGACCTCGGTTACTTTTGTCTAATGGTTCTATGCAACCACTCATCTCTTCGATAGCCTTCCTTATCACATACCCATGTATGCTTTCTGATATTTCCATTTTTATCTCTCTTAAGTTGATTTTTCCTGACACCAAATCCAATTATCTTTGAATATGTGGCATAAAATTCATTTGCAACTTCAAGGGACTCAAATTCCTGCCCAAGCATGTCTGCATCAGTCAAATAAGCATATTTTTTTCCATTTCTGAATTCAGCAGTTGAAACTTTGTTGTCTATGAAGACCGACTCATCTTCAGTGCATTGATCAACATTTAGATCGATGCTCGTAATTCTAAAAGACTTACAATGCATCTCCTGCATGTTACAGCACTTACCACAATAACTACAATTATACACCATAAACATATAATCAATAATTGACACTAAATAATATTTTCTAACACAGGGATATGTTATACTAAACATCTAAACCCTAAAAATAAAATATACACAATTTATATGAAAGATAACATATTTTGTAATATGGTAGTACTAAATCACTGCTGGTTTATGGGTTTGTGTTAACTTTATACTAAACATTTACATAGAGAAAAAAATCACTTATATGAAAAACGTTTAAAGTTCAATTATTTAGGAATATTGCTAATTTACTATGACTGTAAAAATATTCAAAGATGTTTATATTGATCCATGAATATTGTCCAATGCAATAAGAAAAAATTGTAATAAGGAAACTATAATTTTGTATGGAGAACGAAAACAAAAGAAAAAGAGGGAGTAACATATTAATTAGAAATAGGAAACTAAAAAAATATGGTCCAAAAATTTGCAGAAAAAAAAATGAAAGAGAGATGGAGTAACATCTATATATTGGCAAGCATGTTTTGAGCTCTTCATATTAAAAATTTTTGAGTAAGTTTATATGTACTAGTAAACCCTTTTGCAGTAAGTAAAATTAATAGCTATATATGTACTAATATCAATTTATAACTTCCTCAAAATATGTTCCCAGTTGAAGAAACTAAACAAAATGAAGATAAGAAGAGAGCATTGAACCTTGGGTATACTTGCTTCCGAGATGCAATGTTGGAGCTATTGGAAGGCTCCTGGAAATGACTTTAGAAACAAGAGAAGATTGAAGTTAATTGGTTGGTGAATATTCATATCTAGCATCATTAATGATATGTGGTTGTTGGCATATTAAACATTATTTACTACCAAGTACAAAAATATGTTTAAAATATATAAACTTTAAATATATACCATTTAAAAGGTCATTCCAATATACTATTTATATTGGGGTTTGGTAAGTGGATAATTTATGCTTTGTCAATGTGGTTAATTCATAAAGCAGGTAACACCATTATTATTTCGTAATATCCAAAACGAGGTAATATTGTCCATAAAAAAGTAAAATACTCTGCCAATAAAGTAACATTATCCATAAACGGTGTAACAATACCGAAAGGTGGTAATATTGTTCAAAAAACCTGTAACTTGTCCATAAATTAAGTAAATTGGTCCAAAAAGATTGTAACATAACCAAAATGATGTAATATGATCCACAAGTGAGGTGACATGGTCCATAAAGAAGGTAACACTAATCCATGAACAAAGTAACGCAATTTGCAACATGCTATCCAAAACAAAGTAATATTGTCCATAAAAAAGTAAAATAATCTGCAAATAAAGTAACATTTTCCATAAACGGTGTAACAATACCGAAAGGTGGTAATATTGTTGAAAGAACCTGTAACTAATCCATAAATTAAGTAAATTGGTCCAAAAATATTGTAACATGACCAAAATGATGTAATACGATCCACAAGTGAGGTGACATGGTCCATAAAGAATGTAACATTAATCCATGAACAAAGTAACGCGATTTGCAACATGCTATCCAAAACAAAGTAATATTGTCCATAAAAAAGTAAAATAATCTGCAAATAAAATAACATTTTCCATAAACGGTGTAACAATACCGAAAGGTGGTAATATTGTTCAAAGAACCTGTAACTTGTCCATAAATTAAGTAAACTGGTCCAAAAATATTGTAACATGACCGAAATGATGTAATACGATCCACAAGTGAGGTGACATGATCCATACAGAAGGTAACACTAATCCATGACCAAAGTAACGCGCTTTGCAACATGCTATCCAAAACAAAATAATATTGTCCATAACAAAGTAAAATAATCTGAAAATAAAGTAACATCTTCCATAAACAGTGTAACAATACCGAAATGTGGTAATATGGTTCAAATAACCTGTAACTTGTCCATAAACTAAGTAAATTGGTCCAAAAATATTGTAACATGACCAAAATGATGTAATACAATCCACAAGTGAGGTGACATGATCCATAAATAAGGTAACACTAATCCATGAACAAAGTAACGCGATTTGCAACATGCTATCCAAAACAAAGTAATATTGTCCATAACAAAGTAAAATAATCTGCAAATAAAGTAACATCATCCATAAACGGTGTAACAATGCCGAATTGTTCAAAGAACCTGTAACCTGTCCATAAATCACATAATTTGGTCCATAAATATTGTAACATTACCAAAATGATGTAATACGATCCACAAGTGAGGTGACATGGTCCATAAAAAAGGTAACACTAATCCATGAACAAAGTAACGCGCTTTGCAACATGCTATCCAAAACAAGGTAATATTATCAATAACAAAGTAAAACAATCAGCAAATAAAGTAACATAATCAATAAACGGTGTAACAATACCGAAAGGTGGTAATATTGTTCAAAGAACCTATAACCTATCCATATATCACGTAATTTGGTCCAGAAATATTGTAACATAACCGAAATGATGTAATACAATCCACAAGTGAGGTAACATGATCCATAAAGAAGGTAACACTAGTCCATGAACAAAGCAACGCGCTTTGCAACATGCTATCCAAAACGAGGTAATATTGTCCATAAAAAAGTAAGACAATCTGTAAATAAAGTAACATCATCCATAAACGGTGTAACAATACCGAAAGGTGGTAATATGGTTCAAATAACCTGTAACTTGTCCATAAATTAAGTAAATTGGTCCAAAAATATTGTAACATGACCAAAATGATGTAATACGATCCACAAGTGAGGTGACATAGTCCATAAAGAAGGTAACACTAATCCATGAACAAAGTAACGCGATTTGCAACATGCTATCCAAAACAAAGTTATATTGTCCATAACAAAGTAAAATAATCTGCAAATAAAGTAACATCATCCATAAAGGGTGTAACAATACCGAAAGGTGGTAATATTGTTCAAAGAACCTGTAACCTATCCATAAATCACATAATTTGGTCCATAAATATTGTAACATGACCAAAATGATGTAATACGATCCACTAGTGAGGTGACATGGTCCATAAAGAAGGTAACACTAATACATGAACAAAGTAACGCGTTTTGCAACATGCTATCCAAAATGAGGTAATATTATCCATAACAAAGTAAAACAATCTGCAAATAAAGTAACATAATCCATAAACGGTGTAACAATACCGAAAGGTGGTAATATTGTTTAAAGAACCTATACCCTATCCATAAATCACGTAATTTGGTCCGGAAATATTGTAACATAACCGAAATGATGTAATACAATCCACAAGTGAGGTGACATGATCCATAAAGAAGGTAACACTAATCCATGAACAAAGTAACGCGCTTTGCAACATGCTATCCAAAACAAGGTAATATTGTCCATAAAAAAGTAAGATAATCTGTAAATAAAGTAACATCATCCATAAACGGTGTAACAATACCGAAAGGTGGTAATATTGTTTAAAAAACGTGTAACCTGTCCATAAATCTCGTAATTTGGTCCAGAAATATTGTAACATGACCAAAATGATGTAATACGATCCACTAGTGAGGTGACATGGTCCATAAAGAAGGTAACACTAATACATTAACAAAGTAACGTGTTTTGCAACATGCTATCCAAAATGAGGTAATATTATCCATAACAAAGTAAAACAATCTGCAAATAAAGTAACATAATCCATAAACGGTGTAACAATACCGAAAGGTGGTAATATTGTTTAAAAAACGTGTAACCTGTCCATAAATCTCGTAATTTGGTCCAGAAATATTGTAACATGACCAAAATGATGTAATACGATCCACTAGTGAGGTGACATGGTCCATAAAGAAGGTAACACTAATACATGAACAAAGTAACGCGTTTTGCAACATGCTATCCAAAATGAGGTAATATTATCCATAACAAAGTAAAACAATCTGCAAATAAAGTAACATAATCCATAAACGGTGTAACAATACCGAAAGGTGGTAATATTGTTTAAAGAACCTATAACCTATCCATAAATCACGTAATTTGGTCCGGAAATATTGTAACATAACCGAAATGATGTAATACAATCCACAAGTGAGGTGACATAATCCATAAAGAAGGTAACACTAATCCATGAACAAAGTAACGCGCTTTGCAACATGCTATCCAAAACAAGGTAATATTGTCCATAAAAAAGTAAGATAATCTGTAAATAAAGTAACATCATCCATAAACGGTGTAACAATACCGAAAGGTGGTAATATTGTTTAAAAAACCTGTAACCTGTCCATAAATCTCGTAATTTGGTCCAGAAATATTGTAACATTACCAAAAGAAGGTAACATTGTTCAAACGTGAGGTAACTTGTCTATCAATGGAGTAATGTAATCCTAAAATATTGTAATATTACTACCGGTTATATCCGGTTACATAGGTAACTTTACTTTTGTGATGCCACATGTCAACATGTAAGCATGGTTCTACTAGTCCAACCATAATAACAAGTTCTACTGTAGGTTGATCCTAAAAAAGGGCAATCTTCAAGGCCAAATCAAGGTCAGCCTCAACACCAACCTTATCCTAACCAACGACATAGATCATTTCTTCATCTGCAACCACATTTTCCTTATCGTACTTTTATTTCCTTGGCACCATTTCCTTAGAACACCTGGAAAACTCATTTATCTTTTAATCAAGTTGTCCAGAATGCCACAGGATTTCTCAAAAAAGGAAAGGAAAAGGAAACGGAAACTAATTAAACAAGTTTCTGATTTTATAATCCTGGTTTAGAACCTGAAATATATATTATTCTGTATAAGATATGGGAAAACCATATGTTAGATAGAAGAGATGGTTTTCGAAAAAATATGGGCAGTCTAGCACAAAAATTGCTAGAAAATCATCAAAAGGATTCTAGGCTAAACCAGCTTATTCTCAATTCTATACAAATATTAAGTCCTACTATTATTTCAAAAAAATAATTATTAAACAATCTAATAGAAATTTACAAATTATTGGGTCATCAAACCTATGATCCTGATTATAACAAATTGAAAATAATACTTTTATTTGAAAAAGCAAAACACATTTTCCCTGATCAAATTTTTATGATCAAACGAAGAATTCCTAAAGAATAACTTTTTAAAATTCCAAAATGGATCAAATGTTATAAAAAATCAGCATACTTAACTAATAAAAATAATGTAAAGTTAAGTTTTGCTATTAATCATGAGCCGTGGGAAATAAAATGTTTCAAATGTGGATTGGTAGGGAAAATCTATTTTTAGAACACAGCTTCAGAAGATTTGATGGATTTCACTATGTTTATTAAATCTATGCTTTACTATGTTCTGGGATAACAAAAGTTTTGTAAATACTATACTTTTGAAATCTCTAGCATCATCGGGATTTGTAAAAGAGAAATTTTTTTTCAACCTTATCAAATAAGGGTCTTTTGAGAAGCACTTGAAGCAAACTTTTTTGACTTAGATGACGACAACAGATATTGGACACAACATTCTGAAGAAATTCAAGCTGCAATAAGCAATTTTGTTTTTGAAGATTATTATATCAATAGTCATCAAGAATTCCATGATGTCGCCAAGAGAAATCAATTCTTCATGCAAGATCGAAGCCTCAGAATAGCTGATGGACGAAGAATTTTCATCACCAATCTTGGACATAATTATCAAGTTTCTGAAGCTCAGAAAGTCGAACCATATATCCTTTTAAAAAATCTCAGAAATATGGATAATAATATAGATATTCTTCAGAATATCTTGAACTTATGATAGAAAAGATTGATGATAAGCTCTTAGCATAAGAGCATCAATCAGTTAATAACACATATAGTCTGGACTCTGCCACTCTTCAGAACATTATCAACATGATGGAAACCTAAAGACATGTGGAAAACTATTTTCTCCCTTAAAAAAGAAGACGAATCTACTTTTTAGAAAAAAGTATACTTTATAAAATCAGAAAAAGAATCTACTGTATGAAAGCAAATAGCTAGCAAGACAGGTGGATGGAGGCACCAACTCATTTCTTCTATATAAAGACGGATGAAGCTCTTGGGACGACATCATTTAATTTTCTCATCTCTTTTCTTGTATCTTTGTAACCTTTCAGTTCCCTTGTAACCTTTCTTTTGTTCCTCCATTAATGGTATTAGAGCTAGGATTCGATCCTGGGACCTTGGGTTATAAGCTTTTAGATATGATGCAAACTTTATATAATGAAAATGAACATATATTTAGAACAAAGTATCATTATGTGATGAATAATGGTACAACAGATGAATCTAGCCAAGAATCATCTGACGATGAAATATCTTTAGGAGACGATGAAGTTAAAATGAAAAATAAATCATTAGGAAAAAGAAATTTTTTTCTGAAGATACCATAGAAAGTGACCCAGAATTCAAATCATATACTCAACAAGAGTATGAGGAAATTAAAATAAAACTGGAAACAGATCTTGTATTCCATTCAAGTTCATCATCGATTCCTACTGAACATAGGGTAGATGATTTAAATAAAACAGGAGTAGTTAGTTCAGGAAAATAGCTTGATTTAAAAAATATAAACTTTAAAGACTATGAGCAGACAATAGAAGATTGGGCTCAGAGTATGTCATTATAAAACTCAATGGAGCACACAAAAAATTTAAAATTGTCTTCCTAGAACACTTCAATGAGATGTGTTCGGTTCCTAAGAAAGTGGAAAAATTTTGAGCAAGGGAAACAAGAAAAAACAGCATTAATTAATAATTTTAAAACCTTAGAAGAAATATTAAGAAAATTCACACAAATTCTAAAATGAGAATTTGTGGGGTAATGGATATTTCTAATAAACAATTAGATATTCATTATGTTTTATCAAAATTAAAGTTATGTGATATTAGGGAAATAGAAACTTTCTCTAAGAAATTTCAACAATATTATTATCTATTGAATATCCAGAATATTGAGATAAAACTCAAGGTTCATATACTTTAGGAAATAGACTTCAATTTGCTTGGCGGGTGATATTAAATCACTGCTTAAAAGCTAAAGCAACCAAACAGGTTAAAAACAAATTAGGCTATAATTATTTTAAAAATTATTAAAAGACCAGTATGAATTTGGATGTCAGCATGATAGAAAAATTCTTATAAAATCTTATAAGAAATTTAACAAGAGATATAAGTAGAAAATGTGGAATAAAAAGCGAACAATTAAGCCTCATAAAAAATATGTTAGGCCTAAAAGAAAAATGTACTTGGTCATATAGCAACTAACTGTCCTAACAAAGGTAAATCTCAGAAAAAGAAATTGATCAAATATTTAGAAGAAAATGACTTAGAAATATGCTATGGAGATAGAGTTTTAGATAAGGAAGAAATTCTATATGAGTTAACTAGTTCTAACGAGGAATCTAAAACAGAAGATGAGTCAGATAATGTTTTTATGTTACATACTATATCCTCAACTAGTGTTCCACAATTTGGAAAAGGTCCCTAAAGAGGAAAAACAAACAGCTCGTTTAGGAGATGTAATTGGAGAAGATTTTCAAATAGATGAAGAAAAACTTCAAAATTCATAAGGAAGAAATTTATAAATTCTCTAAGTTCAAATTTTGGTCAGCAAGACATTTTGAACAATTTAATGGAATAACTCAAGCTAAACAATCAGAAGAAGGTACTATGGATATACTAATATTTGATAAAAATAAAATTAAGAGACTTAAAACCAAGTTTCCACAGCTAAGATATATTCATGTTGGTATTATTCAAATAGAAATTAGAGCATTATTCAGAAAAGGTATAGATACACCAATTTTAGCAATATTATTAGATAAAAGATTCAGCGATCCTATTAAAGCTCTAATAGGAGTACAATCTAACTTACTTACATGAGTAATCTGGTTTAAGGTAAAACCAAACTACTTTATCTCAATAACATATCCAAATATTCAAGATAGTATTAGAATAAAAATTCAAACCAAAAACATTAGAATGAAATCTGATAGTCATGATCTCTCAATAAGGTGGAGAGCTATTCATGAATTAGTAAATATCCCAAAAACATCTATCAAACAAATAGATAATAAAATAATAGAAATGTTTTAGCCAAGAGGATTTGAAAGATACAACCTAGATTAGTAAATTGGCAAGATTTAAGTATTTCTAATAATCGGTTGCTAGATAGAGTAACATATCCTATAGAAGCTGGAAAACGTCTTCAACCTATTCAAATTAAAGTTTTTGGTGATACATTATATTTTAAAACCATAATATGGTAAAAGAGAGAAAACCTTAAGAAATTCCAGACATACATAAATATGATAGAGAAAGATTACAAAGATACAAGAAAAGAGATGAGAAAATTAAGTGATGCCTTCCCAAGAGCTTCATTTGTCTCTATATAGAAGAAATGAGGCGGTGCCTCCATCCACCTGTCATGCCAGTTGTTTGCTTTCATAAAGTAGATTATTTGTCTACTTTTATAAAGTAGATTCTTTCTGAAATGTAGATTCGTCTTTTTTTTTTAAGTGAGAAAATAGTCATCCACCTATATTTAGGTTTCCATCATGTTGATAATGTTATGAAGAGTGACAGAGTTCGAACTACATCTGTCATTATCTGATTGATGATCTTTTGCTAAGAACTTGTCATCAATCTTTTATATCATAAGTTCAAGATATTCTAAAGGAATATCTAGATTATTATCCATATTTCTGAGATTTTTTAAAAGCATATATGCTTTGTCTTTCTATAATTATGTCCAAGATTGGTGATGAAAATTCTTCGTCCATCAGTTATTCTGAGGGTTAGATCTTGCACGAAGAAATGATTTCTCTTGGCAACATCATGGAATTCTTGAAGACTATTGATATAATAATCTTCAAAATGAAAATTGCTTATTGCAGCTTGAATTTCTTCAGAATGTTGTGTCCAATATCTATTTTTGTCATCTAAGTAAAAAAAAATCTGCTTCAAGTGCTTCTCAAACGACCCATATTTGACAAGGCTGAAAGAATTTTTCTCTTTCACGAACTCCAATGATGCTAGAGATTTCAAGAGTATAGTATTTACAAAACTTTTATTCTCCTAGAACATGGTAAAGCATAGATTTAATAAACATAGGGAAATCTTTCAAATCTTCCCAAGCTGAGTTCTAAAAATGGATTTGCCCAATCAATCCCCATTCGAGATATTTTATCTCCCATTGTTCATAATTAATAGCAAAACTTAACTTTAAATTATTTTTATTAGTTAAGTACGCTAATTTTTTATAATATTCAATCTATTTTGGAATTTCAAAAAGTTGTTTTTTAAGAATATTTCCTTTGATCATGGCGAATGTCTTTTGCTTTTTCAAATAAAAGTATTCTTTTCAATTTGTTATAAACAGGATCACAGGTTTGATTACCCAATAATTCATAAATTTCTATTAGATTGTTTAATAATTCTTTTTGAGAAATAATAGTAGGACTTAAATTTTTTATAGAATTGTTAAAGTTGGTTTAGCCGATACTACTTTTGCTGATTTTCTAGCAATTTTTGTGCTAGACTACCCAATTTTTTTCAAAAGGCAGCTCTTCTATATAATGTATGGTTTTTCCATATATTATTCAAAATATTATATTTTTTGGGTTCTAAACCAGGATTATAAGAATAAAAAAGCTATTTAATTTCCATTTCTTTTTGGAGAAATTTTGTGACATTCTGAAGAACTTGATTAAAAGGAAAAGGAGTATGACCGGTGTTTTGAGGAAACGATGTCGAGGGAATAAAAGTAGGATAAGGAAAATGTGGTTGCTGATGTAGAAATGGTCTATATCCTTGGTTAGGAAAAGGTTGATGTTGAGGCTGACCTTGATTTGGCCTTGAAGATTGCCATTTTTAAGGGATATGTTTTCCCTTAGTAACAGAAATCCATCCTAATTCACTCATGATTCCTGCTTAAAAAATATGAAATAAAGTTACTATTTCCTTTTATATATTCTGTATCAAAAGAATATTGTTTTATATAATTATACCAATTTATTCTTCTAGGATTTTCTTCACCATTTTGGATGAAAGAAATTGATTAACTGTTTATTATCAGTCCTAATAATAAATTTTTCTGGAGCAAGAAAGATTCTAAACCTTTCAATGCCCTTTTTAATGGCTAATAATTCTTTTTCAAAAATTATATAATTAAGTTCATTTGGCTTAAATTTACCTTAAATGTATCCTCAAATTTTTCTCTATTAGTAGTATTAGCTTTTAGTACTATGCCCCAAAATTCATTACTAGCATTTGTTTCAAGAATAAGTTTTTCTATTGGTTTGGGTAAATAAACAGTAGGAATATTGTCTATTTCATATTTAATTTGTTTAATCAACTCATAATCTTTTTCAGTCCAGAAAAATTATTTATCATTCTGCAACTTTTGCAATAAAAGTTTTTCCTTTTCGGAAAGATTTTTGAAAAACTATCATCCATAATTTAATAATCCAAGTAAACTTTGTAATTGTTTTTTATCACTTATTTGATCATCAAATTTTTTTATTTTAGTAATAATATGTTCTTGTGATTTAATTCCTGATTTGCATAAAGTTAATCCAAAAAATTATATTTCTATTTTCTTAGGATTGAGAATTATTACATGTTTGACAAATAAATGACAAATTTGTTCTAAGCGCTTTTTATGATCTTCTCGGGTTTTAGAGAAAACCAATATATCATCTATCTAGATTACACAAAAATCTTTTAAATTTCCAAAGATAGTATCCATCCATCTCTGAAAGATTTCAGGAGCATTACATAGACCGAATGGCATTACGGTCCATTGATAATGACCATGTGGTGCACTAAATGCAGCTAATGGCTTTGACTCATCTGTAAGCTTGATTTGCCAAAATCTAGACTTGCAGTCAAATTTACTAAAGTAATTAGCGATTCTAGTTTGATTAACTATAACATATTTTCGAGGAACAAAATATCTGTCATATTCTAAGTGTTGATTTAATCTTTTATAATTTATTACCATTTTAGCCTTTCCTCTTTTTTGTTCAGCATGGTTTTTTACCATGAAAGCTAGACTAGAGTGAGGACAAGTTGTTGTTTCAATTAATCTTTTATCTAATAATTCTTTAATTTGAACGTAAAATTCATCTATATCTTGTTTAGGATAGACCATTGGTTTTACCCTAATAATTTTATTAGGATTTGATAATTTTAAATTACAATAGCGAGGACTTTTTGCCATAACTTCATTGGATCTTTACTAAAATTTTGCTCTAAAATTCTATAAGTCCAATGTTTTTCATCTAATGCATCTATATAACTAGGTTTTTCTTTTATTTTAAAAGAAGGAGAACATCTATGTATATGATTTTTCAAGATAGACATAGTTATATTAGTGTTATCCTTTGTTAAAGTAGTCTTTGTCCGAGATATAATAAGGGGATAATAATTTTTGAAGAAAATTGCTTCCTAATATACAATCTCCATGCATAGTAGGAAAACATAATACTTTAGGTATAATGAATTTAAGTCCATTTAACTAAATAGGTATATTTTTAGCCTTATGTTCTATAACAGTTTGTTGACCATTAATTCCTATAGCTAAAATTGGTTTTTTAATAGTTTCCCATTTTTCTAATGGTAAAGCATTTGGTTGATAAACTAAAGTGGTAGCTCTAGTGTCAATAAGGATATCAAGATTATATGTTTGATAACCTTGAAATCTAAATTTTCCAAGAACATAATCATAAACTTTTTTATTCTATTTTTTGGAAAAATATTATATCTTCCTCTCTTATTCTCATATTAGAAATTACTACCAGCTTTAATTCCTTATTGGAACTAGAACCTGTGTCACTAGTTAATCTGAAAACTTTTTTATTTCCTAGAAAGATTGGAATATGGTTAGTTTATTATCTATTTAATTAATAGATGTTTCTGGGATATTTACTAATTCATGAATAACTCTCCACCTTATTGAGATATCATGACCATTAGATTTCATTCCAATGTTTGTGGTTTGAATTTTTATTCTAATACTATCTTGAATATTTGGATATGTTATTGATATAATAATCTTCAGAAACAAAATTGCTTATTGCAATTTGAATTAATGCCATTCGGTCTATGTTATGCTCATGAAATTCCTTGTAACCTTTTTTTTGTTCCTCAACTAATGGTATCATAGCTTTTAGAACATGTAACGGTTTATATGTACTAGTGTTTTGATTTCCCAATTTTGCAATGTGGCACAAATGTGGCGGATAATATCTCGTTCCATTTTGGGCCAATAAAATTTATCTCTTACAATAGTCAATGATTTGTCTCTACCAAAGTGCCCAACTAATCTTCCATTATGAACTTCCAAAAGGATAGACTTATGTAAAGAACACGAGGAATGCTTAGTTGGTTACCTTGGTAGTGAAATTGCTTGTAAAGCTACAAAGAGCTAGACTTCAAAATGTCACGGAAGTCAGGATCTTTTTCATATAATTCTTTCACAATTTCAAAACAAACAACCTTCAATTATAGAAGAGAGAGTAAAACATGGTGATGACTTACGATGTTGACTACCTTATTTTTCACAGCCAAGTTGTGTTTGAGAAGAATCAAAAAGGATTAAACAAACCCACTCCAAGTTGCATGACGTTGATTGAGTTTATGTTGAAAGTTGAGGTGCTTAAGAGCTTCATGATCGAGTACATGGTGAATTCCTTTGATAGAAAATAGTGGCTCCAGTGATTCAAGGCTCGAAAAGCGTAAAATTCTTTATCATCGGTAGAGTACTTCAACTTTGCATCATTAAGTTTCTAACTAAAAAAATACAATAGGCCTCTTTTCTTGAGGAAGTACAACACCAATACTGACATTATAGGCATCATAATCAACTTTAGACACCATATGAAAGTTAAGTAGGGCAAGCACATGAGCTTTAGTGAGTCTTTCTTTCAATTCTTCAAAGCTCTATTGTGCCTTGACACTTCATGTAAAACTATCTCCCTTGAGCCATTCAATGAGTGGAGCTGACTTCATGAAGGGATTTTAAAGTGGGCTAGCTGACAATATTTGCTTCGGTCCACTTCAATTTCTTGAAAAGAAACAACATATCCCAAAAAGACAACTTTATTTGTCACGATCTCACATTTCTTCAAATTGACAAAGTGCTCCTTAAGCACTTCAAAGATATGTCGTAAATGCTTCAGATGGTCTTTAGAAGTTTTGCAAAAAACTAGGATATCTTTGAAATGCACCACAACGAACTGTCCAATAAAAGGATTAAAAATCTGATTCATGAGCGCATAAAAGTGCTGGGTGTATTGGAAAGACCAAATGGTATAACTGTCCATTCATATAACGCATCATGAGTTTTAAATGCAGTTTTCCACTCATCTCCAACCTGCATTCGTATTTGGTGATAGCCACTTTGCAAATCTATCTTGGACAAGTTGGTGTCTTGTTGCAACTGGTCTAGAAAATCATCAAGTCGAGGAATGGGAAAACGATATGTGATAGTAATTTTGTTTATAGCACGCCTATCGATGCACATGCATAAAATTCCATCTTTCTTTGGAACCAATAAAGCGGGGATTGTACAAGGACTAACACTCTCTCTTACTAGCCCTTTCTCCAAAAGTAGTTTAAATTGACATTGTAGTTCGTCATGTTCTTTAAGGCTCATGCAGTATGTTGGCTTATTTGGAACAATGGATCCCAAAGAGAAATCAATAGCATGTTGAATATCTCGTTTGGTGGCAAACTTTGGGGTATTTCCTCTAGCGTAATATCAAATAACTCACTAAGTAAAGGCCTGATTCTCTCAGATAAGTCGAAAGACATTTTAGTTTCTTCACATAATAGCTATAAACACATCTAATTTATTTTCTCAACAAGATTTATCAAGACCCAATCTTTTGATAAATACTGCTTGCTCCTCTGGTTTATTCAAATGATCTTCTAGTTTCATAAAGGGTCAACATTATCCTTACCCTTTCTTTGTTGAAAGAGTAAGTAGTCTTGTATCCATCATGAATAGCTTGACGATCATACTGCCATGGGTGTCATAATAATAAATGGCAAGCATCCATTGAGGCAACATCACACCAAAACTTCATCCTAATATTTATCCCCAATGGAAAACTATACATAAAAATGCTTCATTTCTTTTCCTCAACCATTGCAGTTTATAAGGATGAGGATGTGCTACAGTTGGAATCTTTAATTTCTCTACCATATAACTGGCAACAACATTCTCACAGCTACCACTTTTTTTAAATGACGTTGCAAACTTTCCATTTGGACGTGCACCTCGTATGGAAAATGTTGTTACAAAGCCAACTTTTATCTTCAGCCATCATAGCGGTACTAAGATTGTGGCACACCATAAGGGATTCTCCATCATCAGCATTGGCTTTTTCTATTCTAACTTCATCATGCACTTTTGTTTCCTCCTCTACATGTTCATCAACAACTTCTTCCTCCACAAGTGAAAAAATTCTTTGATTTGGACAATCAGAAGCAATATGCCTAAAGCATTGGCACTCAAAGCATTTTATGGAGGCAACATTAGGAGTATGACTAACCTCCTTATCATTTATGTTAGGAGATTTGAAAAAGTTTGCCTTAGGATTTGGAAGAAGTATGGATATTTGTTTTCCAAGGCTTGTTGCAGCTTTCTTTTGTCTATCAAAGTTTGTGATGTTCTATCGTGCACGTTGTTTCTCCACCTTAACAGCCAGTTGGATAAGATCAGCTAGACTCAAATAGGGTTGTAATTGCATGACATCTGCAATCTTCATGTTAAGACCTCCCATTAACGGGCAATGGTTTTCTCTTCCGACTCATGAATAGTGTACTTCATTAGAAGCTGCTTAAACTTCATTGTATACTCTTCCACTGACATGGTTCTTTGCCTCAAATTATGAAATCGAAGGAAAATATATGTGCTTGCAAAAACTTACGTTTGAGTTCTCGGCTCATCTTTTTCCATGATTTGATTTTCTGGGAGTCTTCTCTTTCTCATTGTTGTTTCAAATTATCTCACAAGATAGATGCATATTTTTAAGCTTCATTGCAACTAATTTTACCCGCTTCTCATCTGGAACATCTTGAAGCTCAAAAACTCTCCCTACAATGTGTAACAAATCAATAAAGTCATTATGTTGAAATCTTCCCTTAAACTCAGGAATGTCAACTTTGAAACTTAAAATACCCTTTTTCATTAGCTTGACACCTTCAATGGATTCCAAGCGATTCATATTGAGATAGAGAGTCTTCCCCGAATGGATTGATAACGTCACCTTCACTATTGGAGCTATTATCGATTTCTTCATTTTGATCTTGGTATTGATTAGTCCCTTGTCTTACAAGCTATTCTTGTAATTCTCTGACTTGGTTTCGTAGTTCTTCTTATTCAATATTTCGAATAGTTTTCCAAAGGTTTTGGTGCTTTGGCAGCATTTTGTGAAGGGTTGGTGAGGTGATAAGGGTATTATAGTTAATTGGTCAAATAATTCACAAGTTCCTTAGATAGTAGTAAGTGATGCTATGGTTCAGTATGCACCAGAAAAATTCCTAGAAAAGTGGTGAGGTCACAAATGGTCCCATTTAAACACCACTTTCCTTAAGACTCTTATCGTCTTAGTGACAAAAATTTTCTAGACATGTACATGAATTAAATAGCTACTCACTATCATATCCTAAAGCTCTGTTAACTAGTGACTATGGAGAAAAATGCTAAAAAAATGGCTATTTGAATTTAAAAGGAGAAATGAGAAAAATAACTAATGACTAGGGAAAGAAAGGCTAAAAATTTGCTATTTAAATTTAAAAGGAGAAATGAAGAAAATTATCTTAAAAAAGAGACCTTGCTCTGATACTAAGCTGACACTAAAATGTCACAAAAGAAAAAAATCAATTTTAGCGAGGTTGAAAATCCTACTCTGGATGCCAATCTAGGTAAGGTTAGAAAAACTTCACTATGACAAAAATAGCCAAGAAATACTACCTTTGATAGTTAAGCTGAGGATAACTAAAATCTCATAAAAGAAGGAAGACAAGCAATTAATAGCTTATCAATGATAATTATTAAAATTCTTGGCTTATGGTTAAAGCCAAGATAACTAAAATCTCATAAAAGGATAAAGCAAAGCTTACTTATATCCTATCAAGAATAGACTTGAGACTTATCTTTCCATGTGAAACAAACCATAAAAGACAAAAATAATGCTTGTGGATAAAACTCTATATATATATATATATATATTATTTTATTTTCTTCTGAAGCTCCTGTGTTAGAATATAAATCACATAACCAACAATTCAATATAAAACTTATTTATTACATGCATCCAATTTTTCATAATAGATTTTTACAAAACTCTTAATACCAAAATAATCTACTCAAGAAACATATACCACCAGTAAATCTTTGACAAAGAAAGACATTTCAATATGCAAAGAATAGTCAATGAAGTAGAAGTAGATAGCACATTCAATATATACTAGCAAACATAAAGAAAATAAAAATAAAAATTGGGAAACACAACAACTTCGCAACAAACAAACATAATTCACATATTTACTTCTGAAACTATCAACTTCACAAGAAATATATTTCACATATTTACTTCTCAAACTCCTAACTTTAGAGCAAACATATTTCACAATTTAACTTCACCTTCCAAAACCAATAAATAAATAAATAAGTATCGAATCGCTTACCAGTTAACAACACAACACTTCTTGCTTACCAGCACAGCACTTGCTCACTAAAAACGAACATAACCCAATTATCCAATATTAGAAAATCAGAATCAAGCAGAAACAGAAACAAAAAACAAAAACAAAAATATCAACCAGTTCTTACAAAAAAAAAAAAAAACAAAGCACGACAAACAAAATGTTTTATGCAAAATTAATTTTGGAAGTGAACAAAATTTCAACTGAAACAAATTGAAACTTAAAACAATATAATAAAGATCAACTAAATTTATTATGAAGTCTTAGAGTACATTTGAACCCTCCAAGTTCTGTCTTAGAGACTTAGACTACTTTTTTTTTTTTGCATATATCAACTAAGAAACAAACTAGAATATGTTAGGTTAAACAGACAAATACAAAAAACCTTGATTGTTTTCAATTCCTTCTTGTAAAATCAGATTAAACAAACAAATAGATTTCCAAAAGGGTTAATCTCAAATACACCCTCCAAAGTTTTGATCAAAACCAAATCGGTCCTCGTGGTTTCTGAAATGTCAAACTAACCCCCTGTTGTTACTTTAGTTCCACCAAAATTGACAAAAGAAGGGGAGTCTAGTAATTGGACATACACAATTTGTCCGGTACATTAGCCATCTGATAAAATAAATTGATGAATGTGTTTTTTTTTTCTTCCCTCTCTCTTCTTCCTTTCTCTACCATGGGTAGATGTGAAACCCATTTCTCTATCATCAGCCTATGTGGTATACAGTAAAGAGGAATTTGCCTCAGAGCAAATTGATTTTGCGCCAAGCGAATGGGCGGTGTGTTGTGTGTCAATTTTGGGGCAGGGGCAAAGAGGGACCTTCTCCTTGAAATTCTTCCAAACAGAGAAAAGTAGTTTGTTGGGTGAAAGTTATCATTCTCTGCACCATTTTTGTTTGGAGTCCTTTTTTTTTTCCTTAGGATATTGTTAGATGTAAATATAAATAAGATTTTAAGTTTTTAAAAAAAAAATAGTAATTCAATTTAGTATAGTCAAAATGTCTCAGATGTTTTGGGTTCAAAACTTAATAATTTTGATCAAAATAAAATATATATGTAAAACCTTAACAAAAAACTAAAAAAAAAAGTGTTAAATAAAAGTATAAATAAAATGATGATCCACTTAATTCAACAGATGTTAAGAGTTTGTCTGTTAATGTTTTTGAGGTATGTTTTGGTCGGTGGAGATGTTCCGTTTGGTTTTTCAGAGAAAATTGAATAAGAAAAGGAGAAAATATTGAACCTTCCCTGCATCATTACCGTATCTTCTTTGGGTTTGTCTACTCCCTGGGCTTTGCAAATTTGATTGTTTGGGACAGATAGTTTTCGTAGGCTTTAAGCGTTTTGAATTTGTGTTTGGCCATTTTGAAGAGTTTCAAGGAGAAGACCAAAATCAATTTGCTCACGGTCCTCTGTAACTTTTCTGCAATTTTTTTTAAATGGAATATTTCTAAATATTGAAATTACTGTGAAAATGGTTGTGTGATGAGCTTGAGTCGCCTCTACCAATGTAATCAGCTTTCTAAACGCAGGAAAAAGCTCCATCAGATGATTCTTTGTTCATCTTTTTCATAATTTCGTTTTCTGAAATTCGTATTTCGCAGGCTTTAAGCCTTTTTTTGATAAGGTGGTCTATTATGCTTGTATATGTGACTTATTATTATTATTATTATTATTATTATTATCGATAATAAGAAGAAAAAAATCTAAACTTGTATAACTAAAGAGTTTTGCCTCCGATAGATTTTTGTACTATTCCCATTTTCTTTCTTAGCCTCCCATAGAATTTATAGGAGTCAGAGAGAAAAAAAATTTCAAAAAATTATTGGAAGATAGAAAAGGGTGTGTGTTTTTTGTCGAGAAGACCAAAATACCCTTTAAACCAGCGTTGCTTTTTTTTTTGGAAAATTTTTATTTAATTCTTCACTAATAGTTAGAAGGGCAATGCTTTTTAGCAGATTTTTATTAAATTCATCATTAAAAAAAAAAAAAGAAGGCGACGCTATATACGACAAATGTCGCTATTATTTTGCTGCATTTTTTATTTTGCGTTAAAAAAGCTCATGAATGTTGCTTTTTTAATATTGTTTTTTTCAATTTGACAATATTATGAAGCGTCGTCTTTAGCGATGATTTTGAAAACACTTTTAAAGCGTCATCTTTAGTAAACATTTAAAATATTTCATAATATATAAGCTCTATTAGTACTGATGGACAAATAACATTTAAAAAAAAAAACATAAATTGGATTGACGGTTTTCATTGAACATTGACTTTATCCATGACAATTGGGTCAAGTATCATTGAGTTAATGTAATTAATTAATTCTTTAGCATATGACAAGTGGATCTTAGCATAAGATTCTCACACTGGCTAATCGTCTTTCTTTGTTTAAACCATCTAATTTGGAAGTGCAACTGAATTTGGGATGATACTTTTTGTTTTTCGCTTCATACACCTTGTTTGAATGAACTATTATAGCTAATAGTTGTACATATTGATTTGCATGGACATGGGCTGCATAGACAGATTCCAAGATTTTGTTATCAGACAAGGTAAAGAGGCTCAATTCACCTTCAAGGTGTTGAGCACTTGTGGTGACTGTACCAGTCACCGTGCTTATCACATTTGAAACCAAATTCATGGTTTAAAAAGCTAAAGAAGAAAAGAAAAACACTCCTTTTAATTGGGTTTTTGGAGTAGAAGACCAGAGAGACCAAATTAGGTTTTTTGTGGCATTCAATACAAGTTGGTAGACAAATCCAATTTTGATTGAGTATTGGTAATGCTAGCGTCATTAGATAATATATTTAGTGATGCGAGCGTCGCTAAATAATATATCTAGGAATGCTTGCATCACTAAAGTGATTATTGCCGACGCCAGTGTCGCTAAATAATATATTTAGTGATGCACATATATCCTCTAGATAAGTATTTTTTTGAGTATTGGCGACTTTTGCGTCGCTAAAGAATATATTATTTTTTATTATTACTATTTTTTGTTCGTATGTGTCCTCTACATAAATTAATGTTTCATAAATTAATATATATTTTCATTGAATATAATGCATTAATTACATAATAAATATTATATATTATTCTTTTGCTTTTTTTGTTGAATAAATTTATTAAAGCTTACGATCTATATATATATATATATTAATTTGCTAAAAGATAAAAAATATCAGCTAAGTTCTAAACCAAAAAGAATTAATATTATATATCTAAATAAAGGGTAAATCAAAAATAATATTATATATATATGATCTACATAAATAAACGAAAAATTCATTACTCTACACATGCATAGTTTGATTTTTATTCATTTCTTCGAAAAATAATTCATTCATTCTTTTTATTTTGAAAGAATATCAGCTGAATAATTTGGCATAACAGCGGATATATTTTCAAAATATAGGGCAAGAAATATATATATATATATATATATACACGGAGAGAACATAATCATGAAGGATACATTGTTAACGTGAAGATGTGCGTATTTATGAAAGAAAATAGTAGGTGCAAATTAATTACCAGGCATGAGTCATGCAAATTAGGGACGAAGAAGTTGTTGAAATATTTTCTTTGGCGACGTTGGTGTCACTAAATTAGTGATATTTTGCGACACAAGCGTCGCTGTATATAGTAAATTATGCCTTTAATAAAAGTACGTACTTCAATATAAGTTATAAATAAATTGTACCTATACTTAAGCCTACTTCAATTCAATGTAAGTTATAAATAAATTGTACCTACAATATTTTATTATAAGCGTACTTCAATGTTATAAATAAATTGTACCAAAACTTATTCATTAAAAGTACTTCAATATGTTATAAATAAACTGATCGGTTAATTATTTATATATATAAATGATATTCAATGGTTAATTGCATTATATTAGTTAGTATTTTTCTCTTTTTTGTTGAATAAATTAAGGTTTCTTAACAATATATATGTGCTAAAAGAATATATATGCATATATATATATAGAATATACATATACAATCAGGCTACAATCAGGTATACCTGATTTTTTATATATTGAGGTATAAAATATGACTGTTAAAATTAAAAGGCAAAAAAATATATTGATGGTTTAAATGGCTAAAATCAGATGGCTTAAAAAGATAAAATTCTAAATTTAGCTAATAATTATGGCTTAGATTCTCTCGTTCTATTTTTATTCTCTCCTTCCTATCATCTCTATTTTTCCTGTTAAAATTCAAAAAAATCAAAAGCAAAATCCATCGATCTCAAGGTACTAATATATATTTTTTGATTTTTTTTTCTGTTGATTTCTGAAATATTTTTTCTTAATTTCTTTGACTTATCTTTTTTTCAAAAGGAGGGAGACGCACGCCGCACAAAGCTTTTTTTTTTTTTTCTATCTTGCGGTTTTCTCCTTTCTTCAAACAGAGAGAGAGAGACGCTGCACAAAGCTTCTAGGTTTTTTTTTTTCTTTTTTTTTTTGGTTAAAAACCTACAGCTTTCTTGCATTAATGATCACGCACCAAAGACACTCTTTCACACATTTCGAAAAAGCTATCTCTACTCTTTCCATAAAAAGCTCATTCATCATACTATCTTTTTTGCTCTCGATTCATTTCTTCTTAATCACTCACTCTCTCTTCTCTAACTCTTAATTAGATATATATATATATATATATGTGGAAGAAATCAAGGAGAAGCTTTTGAATCTCAGCCTAGCAGTTGTATCAGATTATTCATATTTCATTATATATATATATATATATTTTAATTTTTTCAATTTCTCCTTTCTTCAAGCAAAATGATGTTTTTGTCCGTTGAATCATAAAAAATCTTAAGAATGTAAAAAACTGATGTTCATTATGTTTTCAATTTCTCCATTTTTTTTTGGTGAAATTTTCAATTTCTTTGTTGAATCATAAAAATCATATGTTTCTAATTTTAATTTTTTTTTGTTCCAGATTTTTTGTTTTTATAATCTTTTTATTCCATTATGTTTCTATTAACTTATGTTCATTTATTTAATGGTTTCTTTTACTAGGTTAATTGTCTCTATGGATTCTGTTGAAGATATAGAAGGTCAAGAATCTTCATTGGCTGGTAATGTTTTTATTCCTCAATTGTCAAATAATCACACACCAAAGTTGGGTCAAGAGTTTGAGTCTCTAAATGATTCGTATGAGTTTTACAATAGATATGCAAAAGAAGTGGAGTTTAGTGTTCGAACTAAGTCTTCCAAAAAAGATAAAGATACTAATGAATATAGAAGGAAAGAGTATGTGTGCTATAAAGAAGGAACTCATAACGGTAAAGAAGCTTGTGAGAAACAAAGATGCTGAGGGATAACACGAGAAGGTTGTAAAGCAAAACTGACTGTTTTGAGGTCAAAAACATGAATCTTTGTAGTTAGCATATTTGTTGAGAGTCATAATCATCCATTGACAACCCCTAGAAGAGTGCATTTGTTAAGATCCTACCGTACTGTTTTAGAACCAAAAAAATTATTAACCCAACAGTTTTCAGGCGTGAATATTCCAACATATAAACAAATGAGTATTCTTGAATTACAAGCTGTAGGGTTAGAAAATGTAGGATGCATACAAAAGGACATTTATAATTATCAAAAGACTTTGTGTTGTGAAATGAAAGGACATGATGTAGATGTGTTGAATGATTATTTTATTTCAGAGCAAGAGAAAAATTCAGGATTTGTTTTTAAATTAGAGGTAGATAATGATAGTAGATTAACTCATTGTTTTTGAGCTGATGCTACATCAAGGTGTGCTTATGCATATTACGGTGATGTAATTGTATTTGATACAACATATAACACCAATAAATTTAGCTTGATATTCGCACCTCTTATCGGAGTTAATAATCATGGTCAAACAATTTTATTTGCTTGTGCCTTCTTAAGTGATGAGACACTTGATTCCTTCATATGGTTGTTTGAAGAGTTTAAAAAAATCATGCCAGATAGTCCTCCTAAAATGATTATTACAGATCAAGACCCAGCAATGTCAAGAGCCATTTCTCATTCCTTTCCTAATTCATTTCATAGATATTGTTTTGGCATATAGTGAATAAGTTCTCTATAAAGATTGCTGTCATCTATAGAGATCATTATAATGATTTTCAAAAATGTATATGGGAATCAGAAACTTGTGAGGAACTTGATATTAATTGGATGAAAGTTATTGAAAACAACAACTTAGTCGACAATAAGTGGCTGCAATTAATCTTTGATATAAGATCAAAATGGGTTCCAGCATATGTGAACCATATATTTTCATCTGGAATGTCTAGCAGCCAATGTGCAGAGAGTTCACATGCATTCTTCAAGAGGTATGTTTCTAAACAAAACACATTAATGGATTTTATCACAAGATTTAATAGAGCACTTGCACGCCAACGACATGATGAGTTAGCTGCCTATCATATTGATATGAATGAGAAGCCTTTGTTGAAATTGCAGTTGGATATTGAGAAACAAATGTCTGAAATTTATACTCGTAAAATATATTACAAGTTTCAAGATGAAATATGGAATAGCTTGGCATATGTAATTGAATTACAGAATGAAGATGACAATCATTGCATGTATGGTGTTTGGAAGAAAAATGAAAAAGAAGGTAAAGTTAGAAAAGTTGTTTATGATAAATGTTTGAATTTCGCATCGTGTAGTTGTAGGAAATTTGAAAGTGAAGGAATCCCCTGTAGACATGTAATGGCATGTTTGATAAAGATGCAAATTTCTACATTATCTAGTCAATATATTCTAAATAGATGGACAAAAAATGCAAAATCTAAGATCATATTTGATGGGGAACATGTGGTAAATGATAGTTCAAAGAATTCTATACTTTTTAGATGAACTAGACTATTGCAGCTTCCTTCAGGTATAATTGAAAAGGCAGTTAAAAATGAGGAGGCATGTGCATTTCTAACTGATAGTTTAGAAAAATTGCTTGAGAATATCGGACCGATGATTGAAAGTTCTAAAAGTAAAGTAGTATATGGGAAAAAAATTCTGAAATAACTAGTATTATGAATGATCCTCATCTTAATGAACCAAACCAAGTTAGAGCAAAAGGATGTGGAAAATGACTAAAAGGAGGGAAAGAGAAAGCTCAAAGTAAAGCTAGGCGCTGTAATGGATGTGGAAAAGTTGGACAATCACATGACAAAAGAAATTGTCCAGTGCTTTGTAATCAGTAAGTATGTTTAATATATATTTAATTATGTCATTAAAGATGCTCTAATATTTGATATATTTTGCCTTATTTGCTTGCATAAATACTCCAGTTGAAAGCAATACAGTAGAAAATAATTTTGAAGATGAATCTGATGCTTCAGAACAGCTGAGTTAGAGTGTTAGTAGCATATAATAGATTATTTATTGGCATCATCATGAAATTTCTCTGTATTATGAATTTGTCTTTCAAAGATGTTATGCTTATATTTATGACAGAACATTTGTTCCCTTTTTGTAAATACGAGTAGAAAAGTTTTCTGCAGAGAATGCAAGCATTTTTCTTTGCTACGGTGTTGGTAATTATGCCAAACTTTTAGTTACCTAAATTTGGTTTTGGTTCTAGAAAAGGTTCAATAATATTGGATTTGTTTTCTTTACCTCTAAGGTTGTCTCTTCTGCCCTATGCAAGATTCCCTGTTGATGAATATTGCATATTGCTATTTGTGTCTTTTTTGTAGCACCAGAAAATTGACCTATGCTTTTCAATGTTGCTTTGTAATATTTCAGCTTTTGCACCAAACAGTAAGCAACTTTGTTAATATAATAGTACTACTTTTATATGCTGAAAAGCTATTATTTTTGCATCATTGAATATATAAAATCATATTTCCATAGACAGCAGTTTCTTGCACAAAGTTGTCTATTGTTGGTGTTGTTAAGCTAAAACTTAGCACAAGCATAAGGAACACCAACAACCCCGTATTATCCTTTCCTTTTTTTTTCTTTTTTTTTTTTGCAAAAGTTCATATTTCATTTTCAAGTAAATAGTAGGCTTCCTGGAGTTATTGTAGCATTGCTCTCTACCATGACTGTTGTTAGAGCCATTTCACTCTCTTGGATACGTTTGAGCTCATGAACAACCTTTTCCATTTTTGGGTGCCTTCTTCCTGGAAAACTCATACATAGTAGCGTTAGCCTAATTAAATTCCTCATCCCTTCTACAATGAAGCTTCCAGCTAACTAGTGGTCCACAAAACCATTTATGCTCTACTGAGTTTCCACCTTCACACATGGTAGCAAAAAGCAATAGAAGCCATAATCATTGTCTAAACAAAAGATGTTGGATAACACAAAATAGGGTAATGAAGTGCATAAAAGAAAGGATAACAAAGATCCAAATTGTGGGCAAAAAAGTATGGTGAGCTTTGTCCAAGTTTTGATGGTTATTCTCTGCACATAGCTTGGACATGCATTCATTATAAGAACAATGAAACATTTTGACCTTGAGGTAGTGGAACTACTCGGCACATAGATCACCCATTTGTAGTGGGTCGAACACCTGAAAGAGCATCAAGATCATAAATATTTTGAAAATATATCTTCTGTGAGATAAACAAAAAATAATATATAACAAAATAATTTTTTTTTTTTGCATTATACATAACAAATAGTATACTAATCAGCATCTTGATGTATTGACTCGCTCCTCGTAGCTGCTCCCACCAATGAAGCTCCTTTTCAATCATAGTTTGCCGAATATTGATGTTTTTGCGATACAATCTCGACCTCCAGCTAAAAACCAAAGAATGAAAACCCTGATTTCTAGGTAGGTGAACTACCCAAGGTGTATGGATCGACTATTTGTAGTGCGTCGAACCCATATAAGAGAGCAATAGTCAAGAATATTTTAACATTTGCATCTATTTTGAAAGTATATCAGCTAAATCGAAGACAAAAAGACGTTAGAATATTTATGCATATTTGTGAATTTTTTTCCTTTTTGAATGAATGTTTCTTTTACAGTAGATGATACTCTCTCAAATAGAAGTATGTATTTATAGATAGAAAATAATATGTGTGAATTTATTATTTTTGGTATTGTCAATTAATGGTGATAGGTGTGAATTAATTTTTAGTGTAATACTCATTAAAATCATGCCTATATCTACAATTAGTGTCGCCAATTGGAGAAAGGGTGACGCTAGTGTCACCTTTATACAAATAGCGACACTAGTGTCACCAATAGTGTCAAATTTATTTTTTTCACGCTGACGGTTCGCGACAATGCTAAACATTTGTCGCGAAATATATTTTAGGTGTCGCTAATTAAGTTTCTCGCCTAATTAATTAGCAACATTTTAAGTTTTTGTGTCGTGAATAGTTTTAGCGCACAATTTTTGCGCAACATATGCAGAATATGTATCCCGAAATAGATTTGGCGAGAAGATTTTTGGCGAAACTCATAGAATACGTGGCACGAAATTTATTTGCCGCATAGATTTTGGCGACACTCTTCGAATGCGTGTCGCGTAATATATTTCGCGTTCAAATTTTTCGTGACACTGGTCGAATGCGTGTTGCTGAATCTTTTTCGCGCCACTGACAAAACGTTTTGATGACGTCTTTGTGTCGCTGTTTTGTTAAAATAAAGACAACACAATACTTTTGTGTCGCCGTTTAGTTAATTGCGATGCAATTTTTGTTTTACGTCGCCCATTTAGTGTCTCCTATTCACGATTTTGGCATAGTGTTTTTTGCAATTTTTTTTTAAATGGGATATTTCTAAATATTGAAAATACTGTGAAAATGGTTGTGTCATTGTGTGATGAGCTTGAGTCGCGTCTACCAATGTCATCAGCTTTCTAAACGCAGAAAAGGCTCCATCATCAGATGATTCCTTGTTCATCTTGTTCATAATTTTTTTCTGAAATTCGTATTTCGCAGGCTTTAAGCCTTTTTTTGGTAAGTTGGTGTATTATGCTTGTATGTGTGACTATCATTGTTATTATAAGAATGAAAAAAAACTAAACTTGTGTAACTTAAAAGTTTCGCCTCCGATAGATTTTTTGTACTTTTCCCATTTTCTTATCCTCCCATAGAATTTATAGGAGTCAGAGAGAAAAAAATTATATATGAATGGGTTTTGGAGTTGGGAAGATGGAAAAGGGTGTGTGGTTTTTGTTGGGACGACCAAAATACCCTTTACACAGGCGTTGCTTTTTTATGGAAGATTTTTATTTAATTCTTAACTAAAAGTCAGATAGGCATGCTTTTTGTCCAAAAGCATTGCTATATTTTGGCAAATTTTTATTGAATTCGTCGCTAAAAGATATGAGGGCCACGCTATATACAAAAAATGTCACTATTATTTTGCCTCATTTTTTATTTTGCATTACAAAAAACTCATAAATTTTGTTATTTTTTTTCCTTAATTGGACGACATTATAAAGCGTCATCTTTAGCAACGCTTTAGGAGACACTTTTAAAACGTTGTTGTTTGTTAACTATAATGATGTTTTTTTTACTGACCTTTTTTAGCTATATGCAATTAGGAAATGCGTGTTAAAATGTTGCCCTATGTATTTTGAATTGTTTTTTTAAACATCACATAGCAAGCATTATCGCATAGTATTAGAGCTTAGTTTCTTAATCAAACTTGGCTTTTGAGCTTTATTTATTGTTAAAAATTAATTCATTTTAATAATGAATCAAGTACGAGCAATATAAAATGGAAGGGACCTCGAACTAATCACAAGCAGCTCCAACGTTTTACAGCCTTATAATACACTGTCATAATTTTAGAATTAAAAAGATGAATTTACTATTTATAGATTACTATATATTTACATATGAAATTAATTTGAAGATCATTATGTTGGATATATGACATATATATAACTTTTACCAAAAAAAATGACGTATATATAACACACATAAATTAGATAGCCAATTAAATATTTGGATATTGAAGTCTTCTTAGGACAATGCAGTAACAAAGCCCATTATTTTTTAGGCAAAAAGCTTGAGTTCGAATCTGTCCAGATAAAAAATTAATCCAAATTTGAATCTGCACCCATACAAAAAACCTGAGTTTGAATCTCACAGCTTCGATATATATGTATCCAAAATAAAATAATAAAGAATATTGAAGAAAATTTAAAGACCCGTATGATGCGCTCTACCCCTTGACCCATTCCTTACTCATCAAACAAATAACATCAGCCTTGCCACTAATTTAATTAGTCAAACTATTTTTTATTTGTTTTTATATAAAAAAAAATTATAGTAATTTATTTGTCATACGCATCTTATCAATATTCAACTTTTATTTAAAGAGTAATAGAGAAAGAATATATAATTATTGAAAGCCGAAAGCCTAAACAAAAACCCCAACATAAAAAAAATTCTTCCATAATTGCATCCCTTCTGTTGGGTCAGGGGGTATCTTTTCATCAATTTGAGCATTCCTCATAATCAAGACAAAAAATCACATATATGTATTGTATTTTTAATGAAAAATTAATAATTATTAAAGAAACTAAATATAAAGCATGCATTGAAATTTGATCCTCCAAAAAGAAAAAAGAACAAAAATGCACATATTCAGTGCCAAGAAAAAGCAAAGTAGGAGGGTGTATTTGAAAAAAGACCATGAGTTGTATAACACTTTGCATGAGAAGGTTTCACATTGAAGAGAAAAGATCTGCAAAGTGGGCATGTGAATTGGCTGCGATTTACCCAACTCTCAATGCAATCCAAATGGAAAACATGCCCACACTTTGACAATTTGCTAACCAAATCTTCCTCATCAAACTCCACCAAGCAGATTGAGCAGCTTTCCTCCAATATCATCTCTCCATTATTCTTTCCATCTTTGCAGCACTGCAAGTCCACAAACCTACCCACCGGAAGGGATGATTCGGTACCGGAGATCAACGAAGCCTGCTCGTCGCCGTCGTAAGCCAAAGATAGCATCCCAACAACCCTAAGAAGAGCTCTCTTGAGTTGAAGAAATGGGATCCAAATACAAGTGAAGAAAACAATGGCAGCTATGCTCGAATAGGACTGAGAAGCCACTAAGCATATCATTTTTTGTTTTGTTTTTTTTTCCCCTCAGAATTTGCTTTTCTTTTTGACAGAGTACTTATGAAACTTAGATGATGATGATGAATATGAGAAGAAAACTGAAGGAAGACTTTCCTTTATATAGAGAAACAGACTCGAGAAGTCAAAACGCTGTTCCTTAGTTTTTAATGAATATATATCTTATATTATATATGTGCAAACCTAAATATGTTTTTAGCATGTATAAGTATATCTAAAACACTGACTTTTTGGAGGGTGGTGGACTTTAATTTCATGAAATTTTTTTTTAAAGAAAAATATTTTAGTGTTTGAAAAATTGCAACTTTGTGATGCATATGGAGTTGTATTGTTTTATATTCATGTATAATATAATATTATTGTATATTGAATTGCGAAAATTGTTTTGCACTTTGAAATCAGCGGGGCTGCAGGGCCGGCGCCGACCCCACATCCTCGTAGTGATTTATTAAATAAGATTTTGTAAAACAGTACCTGCATCGATCTTGTTACAGTAAACAGACATAATGTTTACGCTAATTAATAACAAGGAAATTAATGAATGGGTTTCACATTAACCATTCAATAGCTTTATTGTAATACTATATATATATATATAAATTGGGTGTGATCATACTAGCACTAATGCACTGAATTCTATCAGAATTCTAAATTAAATGTGCTTGGGCGATAGTAGTACGTACTAGGATAAGTGACCTTTTAAAAAATCTTTGTGTTGCATCTCTGTATTTTTTTACCAAAATATATATATATTTTAGAAGAATTTTACTATTTGTCATTATTAGTGATATCGCTGCTAAAACTATTTTTATGTAATAAATTTTAATTATAAATATTTAATTTTAATTTTAATAAAAAAAATGAATATTTTAATAGTAAGAACTAAAAATTTCGCATAAGATATATGCTTTACTATAGTGATGGTAAAGTAGATGAGTTATATCTTTAGGATCAAAGTTTGAAAAAATTAAAATGAACACAAAAACAAATTTAAAAAAAAAAAAGAATATATAAATTGCATTGGCGGTTTTCATTGAATATTGACTTTATCCATGACAATTGGGTCAAGTATCATTGAGTAAATGTAATTAATTTATTCTTTAGTATATGACAAGTGGATCTTAGCATAAGATTTTCACACTGGCTAATGGTCCGTCGTATATATATAATTAGGTACTACAAGTTGATCTTATCATATGATTCATCAAAAACAAAAAACAAAAAAAAAAAACAGTGGGTCTTCTTATCATAAGATTTTCACTGTTGGTCACCTCATTTACTAATTTTTTTCCCCAACAAAAAAAAAAGAAGAAAAAATATACAAGATAAGTTGAAGATAAGTACCATATACTCACTATTAATTCATGAAATACTATATATCCACTATTCCAAATGAAAGGCTTTTTTTCTTTTAAAAAAAGAAAATTTACATAAAAGTACTTTAATTTAAATATGAGAGAACAATCACGTTTATACACTTCATTCACAGGAGCAGTTCTCGGAACCATTCACTGGAAATTAAATTTTTCATCAGGGTTAATTATGCTCCTCTTTCGTAATTGCATGTAAAAAGTTATAATTTCAGACACTAGATTTGAGAAACCATGGTGTTTCTAGGTTAACGAGAACATATATACATATATTTGGTTGAAGTTAAAGAAATTTAAAAATAAAGATATTTTTGTTTTATTAAAATGAAATTTGTCATTAAAGATATATTTTTAGTGACAAAACTAGAAATATTGTCGTTGATAGTTTATTTTTAGTGACATTCCATTTTAATAAAATATTTTAATAAAATGAGGATATATTTATGAGTTTAATTTTAACTACAACTTCTGAAGTTTATTTAAATCAAATATAGCCTTTTTGATAATACATATGCAGTCTATGTTGATATATGCAATTACTATTATACCATTGTCCAACTGCTATTGCAAAAACAATATATACTTCAGATCAATGGTATAATTGTAATTATATATGCCAACAATGGACTGCAGATGTATATTATTAAAAATCTGAATGACTAAATTTGATTTAAATCAAACTTCAGAAGCTGCAATTGAAACTAACTGTATATCTATTGTAGAATTATTCATATACATATATATAATATTTATAAAAATTAATCCAAGCTTTATTTTCACATTGTTTCTAGCTTTAGCTTTATTCTTGTGCACATCAAAGTTTACATGGTCTCTTCATTAATAATGTTTTGAATCAACTTGTCATTATTGATTCTATGTTAAACATAATCAAAGAAATAGACAATAATATAAGAAGCTTAAAACCATCCGTAATTGACTCCTTGAGTTCGGTACAACTTGATTAACGACATAAATTTATGGGTTAATCAATGCATTCTCACATGCTTATTAGTAGAACTTCTAATAGGCAGACTAAAGCCATTCTGTTTATACTAATTAAAATTGCTAACCATGCAGTTACTGTATATGGTACATATATAAATGGCTAGAGTTAGTCTATAACTTGAAGGTTTTTAACATTATTAAGACATTTTTTAAATATTAGCTATCTAATCACTTAAAGAGCTAAGATTTAAAAAATAAATTAATGGTCTAATAAATTATATAAAAAAACATTCATCATAAATTTATCTGATCCATTTAATGTGAACTTAATTGTACATAAGTATATATAATAAGTATATAGTTCCCTTAGGAACAGACTAGTAGCAAAGCTACTACTAATTTTTCCAATAAAAATAGAAAATTTGAATTCCGGTGAAAAAAAAAGGTAGTTATTAATTTTCTCGGCACAATTAATGTTACTTTTTTATTTCATTTTAATTAATCATGTTTAATGTACTAGCACCTCAAAAAAAAATGTACTGGTACCTATTACCTCCAAACAAAGAATTCCTGATCATATAGTGTATAAGGTCATATTATTAAATATTGGTCTAACTTCTAGGAGAAAATGTAACTAGGTAGAAAAAGGCAACAAAGAAGAGAGGAGAAAACAATTAATAAAATACTAAATAGAATACACATATATATATTAATTTTCTCTTCCAATTTAATTTTATGGTGTGGAAACAGTAATAAATAACTATTATTAGTGATCAAAACGTCATTAATAATAGCTATATATTTCTTTTGAGTTGTCTCTTGAATGGAAGAATTAATAAAATAATGAATATTCAAAGTAAGAAAAAAATAGAATTTAACCTAAACCAAAGGCAGAAGCAGAAAACACATGCCCACTACTGCATTTTTAAGCCCTTCCATGCCAATGGCAGGATTAAAACATGAATTAGGAGCTTTAAACCCATTAATAATCATGATTAATAATTATGGGGTAGGGTATAATTAAAATATGCTTCATAACCACACATTGATTGATCATTGGATAGTTCCTTAAACTAACAAGTGGGGAGAAATAAAGAAGAAAAAAAATGAAGCCGACCAAATCACATAAGCATTGAGAATTTTGTTGGTGAGTTGTGTTTGGCATTAAAATTATTAATTAATTAGCTTACAAAAATCCAAGGTTGTTTCAAAAGGAGAGATGCATCTTCTTCTTTTTTAATATTTATTTGTATTAAACAATGACCGACCACGTGGTACCCACAAGAGGTGGAGGAGTCGCCACAGAGAGAGAGAGAGAGAGAGAGAGAGCCATTTTCCTTTTGAGAGACACCGATTTTTGACGCAGATTGCAAGTTTTCTGGGCTCTCATATTATATATAATATATACACATATACAGAATAGAACACAGCCTCTTTTGGGTTGGCTAGTTGTATAAATATTTGTGTACCAAAACGTAAAGAGAGATATCAAAGAAAAATGAATGATGTTTTACCAAAAAAAAAGAAAAATGAATGATGAGAGCCCAGAAAACTTGCGTGCTTACATGCAACTAGATGCATTTACATTGATTTGCAGTAATAAGTTTTTACTATTATTATTATTTAATATTTTTATTATTTTCTTATCATTTTTTTCCTCTAGTTAAAAGCACGTGCAAAAAAAGTGAAGGGCATGAAAAAAAAAAAATTAAAAAAATTATATATTTCCTTTGGAGATTCTCTTCGTCTGATTCCATGCCATGTGACGAAACGGAAATCCGCGTGGCGTAAAGTGATGAAATTTCTCCAAGCGAAATTTCTTTTTTGGGGTTAAAATGATTATTTGACAATTAAACTTTTTTCCAACTAAACTTGATAAATAAGTTTAAAATGAAGGTTACCTGTATGGATATAACTATGACGTGGATGACCACATTGATCAAGTTTGGCGTCCAATTAGGTGGAATCTCTTTGTAAAAAATCTACCCTTTCTATTGAAATAATATTGCAGACACCCATATAATAATGCGAGTCATAGTAAACTATAAAACTATTATATTACTTCGATATAATAATAATAATAATTATATGCAACATAAATCTAAGGATGAAAAATCGAAATTATTCATGAAATTTGTGAATTTTTTTTTTTTTTGGTTTTTGGGATAGGATATTAGGCCCAAAAAAAGAAAGTGTAATTTTTATAATTTGTATCAAAATTTTCAATATTCCTTCAATGATTTTGCAATATTTTCATTAAAGTTACAATGTTAGTTCTTTTAAAATTTGATAAATAAATAAAATTAAAATTTCTATGAAAATTTCTATGAAAATTTTAAAAATATTTATTAATTTATTTATAATTTTTTAAAATATTAAAAACTTTTTTTATAAAATATTAAAAATAATAATTTTTTAATTACTTATAATGTAAAACAATTATTACAATTTAAAAATAAAAAATAATAACTATAATTTAAAAAAATATATATATTCTTCATCCAATTTGGCAGAAGCAATCAACACACAAAAAAAGCTTATTTGATAAGGACTCATCTCACTATTCCGATGAACTTCTAAAAAATTCAACAGTCACATCCAAGAAGAGAAATATTTGTCTACAAGTTTTGGATCATTGAGAGTTTTAGGTGTGAATATAACTCTTATTCAATAGATGTTTATCGAATGTCATCAAGTAGTAACTCAGAATATATTCTCAAGCTCAACCATAAAAGGAAAATAATTATACACGGTGCATGACTATCAGCAAAAACAATGATACACGGTGCATGACTATCAGCAAAAATAATCACATGTAATATTAAATTTATATGATTGACATATTAATAATTACATGAGAAACTATCAACGAGATGCATCTTTTGATCCATATTTCTCTTAATACACTGCTATAAATGAAAATAATAAAGATAGTGAAAATTTTAAATCATCAAAAAATTCTACGTAGTATTGAGTCATATTTAAGTAATTATATACTTGTTTAATTCATCAATTAATAATAATATTTTTGTTACACGAATACTATAGGTCTCTTGATTATGATAAATATGATTTCCATTCAATGTTTTTTCAATTTTTATAGATAAATTGATAAAGTATTTAATAAATAAGCATATCTTCAAGTTTTATTAAAAAAATTCGTAGTTTTTTTTTTAACTTTCCACATTTCTTTTGATTTGTTTTTATATTGATATTTCCACTGATATTTCAGTATTTTTAACCTTCGATACTTTCATCCTTGCATAAATCTAATGACGACATCAAGCCAAACAACAAAATATTCAAGAGAGCTTTACTTGCCTGACCACCGTGTTGAAAAAAAGTCTTTAAAAGCAAACACTGTCCAACTTTAAATCTCAAAGAAGACATTTACAAAATCATTACCCACAATTAAAAAAAAATAAAAAAACTATTTAATGGAAATGATAAACCTAACAAAATCCGAACATATTTCACATGCCATGTACATGTTACAATGGCTAGGTTCTTTCTACGTCCCTTTTGTTACCCCCACAATAACTTTCAACAGGCTCTCTCTTTGGTGTGGGGAGTGCATTTCTAGTGCAACTGAATGTTCCTTTCTCTTAGAAGCACTGATGATGCATCTTGTGTTAGCCAATTCTAGTTTGTCAAGTTATGATTTTCAATGGAAAATTGAAAGGAAAAAAAAAAGTTTAGGAACACTAGAAAAACTCTCTACGTCAAGCCCATGCTTTTAACTTCATGGTATGTTCAAGCCAGGGATTGATGCCAAATTGTACGAGTTGATTTTTGCTCTAGTATTTTATACATTTTTGGGAAGAATGGAATGATTGGCAAAATAAGAAAATGAGCTAGGAACTTGTGGTATTAATATGGTATAGACCTAATGGTGCTTCGACGCTCAAATTAGCACTCAGATAAAGTGACCATTTAGAAAATATCAGAGAGCTTTTCTAGGGTTTTGTTCATACCTAATTTGATAGTTTCATATTGTATTTATAGTTCTTTTTAGTAGTCTTGGTTAATTAGGTTTTTCTTCACATGTTGAAGCCTCTGATGAGTCTAAAACGCCCAACCATTTGGTTCACCAGATTTTTATTAGCTGAACAATGAAATAATAGTTCACTTAATGGGCTCGTCACTTCAAATTGGGGTCATATAAAGGTAATTTGTACTAATGCTTTTACTACAACCCATTTGAAGAAAAATGCCTACGCATTGAAAAAATTAAAATTTTCCCATCCACAACTTGTATTACATATCCCATTTTTGAAATGCCTTATCTTCAATATTGATATACCTTCGTCATTCCAAGCCAAACTCACTCCACTTTTACATTTACCTTTCCAAAATGCCAGCTTGCTAATTTGGAGTGATTAAGAACATCCAACTCAACTCTAAGACCTACCAAGATGATGTTGCTTTTTCTTTGTTGTGAGCATGTTAAAGCTGTATATATTAGTGTATGCATATTGTTTGTCTATTCTAAACTTAGATGAATAAAAAAATCAAAGAAAAACTAGAAAAACCATAATCTGTCCGAGGTTGCATATTATACCTGAACAGAATCAAGACACCCATAGTCATTCTGATTGACTCGATCAAGGAATAGGACATAAATTAAAACTCTCACTCAACTTCATTCCTCCAGTTCAGTACCCTGGTACCATTGGATAGGGGTAATAGAATAATAGTAATGTCTATCAATTACCTTGGCCATGGTAACCTTGCACCCCTAGTCAATGTGCCACTTTTGTGGGGTCAGGGTATTTTTTGTTATATTAAAAAGTGCTCTAACCCTTAGTCTAATACCCTGATATGATTCAGTTAGGGTATTTGACTAGGTTACCATGACAATTTGTCAAATACCCCCACCACTTAGAGGTGAGGTATCAAAGTTACTCCTCATAAAAAATCTACCCCAACATGTAATCGGAAATCCAGACCGATGAAGTCGGGGTGTTGCTTTATTTGTTTAATTGTTTTGTTGTACATCATTTGTTTTGGATTTTGAATTGTTTCAACTTCAGTAAAATGGACTTGATTCCTGTACAAATTCATATGGTGGAAAGTGGATAAAAGAAAAAGATATAAGGTTACATGGAGATTTAAAAAGGAAAGTCAGTTACATAAAAAAAAAAAAAAAGTACTATATTGTTTGATTTGAATGCAGTTTATAAATCATTAGGTTTGGACCTGCAAAAATATGAACTGAGTATAAAGTTTTTCTTCGCATTAAATGTTTCAAACATGTCAACAAGACCTTGCACTACTTATATAAACGTAGCAATTTTTATTAACAAGCATATAACAAAACTCACCCATATACATCTCTCCACTGTCTCCTATGCAAGCCCAAACCTTTGAACCATTCTTGATTAAACCAGTAAGATTTTTCCAGAATTCTCCTCTTTGAGTTTTTCAGCAAGCCCATAGCACGCCCATAAAGTCCACCTTTCACCATTTGAGTGTGGGATTGATATTCCGGTAATTCTTTTGGACACATGAATAACATCCCATCCCATCTGGTCCCTCCATAGCATTGCTGTTCCTCCTTTCCAGCCATCTGCTTCATAAACTTCCATGTTATTGTATCCTAATCTCCTCTTCACTTTTTCCATTTTTCCCTTTCTTGCCTTGGTTTCGCAGAGAAAAATGCCATCCGAGGAATGTTTTTGGACTAAGCCTCTTAAGGCTTGAACTGTCGCGATTTTTGCCAGCCCGCAACAATTCCATGAAAGTGTTTTCATAATTGCGGTAGGGGCGTGGTAAGGCCCGCCTCCTCAGCCGTTAAACCAATATCAGTGTTATTTTGGTGCTTTTTCATCATAGTATGCTGGTTTTGTTCCTTGCCCATGCTCGGTGAAAGGGAACCAGTCCTTCGCACCAAAGCTTTTAACTTTAAATGTGTAGATAGAGAGGATTTATGAAATTTCCCACTCTTTATAACTGGGCCGGCAATCCTATCCTCCCTTTTCCTCATTTTTTTCTCCTTGGGGCCCAATACAAATAGAATTAAATTGGGCGTAAACACATTGGTAGGTAAATGGATGATAATTTGTCATGTATCTAAGTCAAATACCACCAAATTTTATAGGTCATGGTATCCAACCAGAGGCGAACAACTTTTGTTATATTTCAAGTCTTTAATTACTAATTAGGCCATAAAAATTAATTATACAGACTTTAGCTTTAATTTTTCATTATTTTAAATTGAAAGTGTGTAATACAAGGTACATAAAAATTTCTTTAAAAAGGAAAAAAATACATAGTTAAATGAATTTGCAACCGAATATTTAGAACTGAAGGTTTAGAGAGTTAATCCAAGGGTACAACCAAGATTAAAATCCCACACTAACCATAGACTATGCCATAGTGTGGCATATATGGTGGGCTTAGCACTCCAAAAGCAACATGGCTAGCACTTTTAGAAGAGGCTCAATAGGCCAGTAAACTGTTACAAATGGTACCAAAGCCATTACTAGGCCGAGCCAAGGAGGTGGACAGAGTTTTGGACTAGCGAACCACAAATGTGCATGTGGGTCAAGCATGAATGCGGTCTAAAAAAGGGTGGTGGATTTTAAAACCCCAAGTTTAAAGGGTTAATCCAAGGGTACCACCAATGTTAAAGTCCCACCACTGATCATAGACCATGCCGTACTATGGTATATAAAGGTGGACTTAGGACCCCAAAAACAACTTGACTAGTCCTTTTGGTAAAGGCTCAATAAGTGAGTTATAACCATTACAAAATAAATACAAATGAGAAAATGAAAAGATGAAATATTTTTATTTTTCAAGTTAATTGACTAGTTAGGGTTAATTAGTTATGATGAGGTACCCGATCCACAGTTGGGCACCCAGCTTCAACAAGCCATGATATGTAGCATGAAATGCTATCTTTGCTAAATATACCAACTGAATTTGGATGGGATATTCAATTGGGGGTTGAGGTACTTTGATTATTTTTAAGTCATCAATTATAACAAGGCGATAAACAAATTTATATAGAAATTTTAACTTTACTTTCTCATTATATTAAATTCAACATGTGTAATACATGGTATAATAATTTCTATAAAAAAAATTATGCAGCTAAATGATTTTGGAACCGAATAAATACAAATGTTCAGGGAAAGCCAATTCAAGTAGATAAACATTGATTAATGATTCCATCCATGTGCATCTACATCTAAGAGACTTATGAGAAGTACTTAATTGGGAGTTTAATAGATTTTAAAAGGATTAATGAGTTTAATGGAATTGAAGAATTTTATAAGAATTCTATAAATTCCATCAGAATCCTATATGGAGTTTGATAGATTTGTAAGACTTTTATAATAGATTTTGATAGATTTGATGGAATTCTGATGATTTTAATTTTTTTTCATATAATTAATATTTTGATAAAATAGTAGAAAATATTTTAGTAAAAAAACCAAAACCATGATGTTGGAAAAATGAAGAAATATTAACAAACTTCTACACACACACACATATTAAGCTTTTCCAATATTATCATTGGAAGATAATAAAGATTTAAAACATGAAAAATATAAAGATGAATTAAAATATAAAATAAAGTTAGACAAACATATCCAATATTTATTAACTCATGCAAAATAAATTAAAATAGAAACTCATGTTCATTGTTTTGATTACTTTCGTTCTGGACATTTATTCACATATTTGAAGATATTGTGCTTCTCCATTAATTGGCAATCTCTTGTTGTTCAACTAGATTTTCAAACACCTTTTGAAAATCATTCTCATAAGTTTTTTATATTAATAATGATGATACATATTCATCATTTGACTCTATAGGAAACTCATGAATGACATTCTTTGCAAAGAAAATTATGCAATCTCACACAAGCTAAATTAGTTCTGATTGTGTGTTAAATGGAAATGGAGGTGCAGACTTAAAAATTGTGAATTTGGATTTGAATATACCAAATAGTTTTTCAATTACATTTCTTAAGGAAGAGTGACACCAATTGAACAACTCAGCTGCATTTTTGGGATGACGACCTTGACCAGAAAGATCTTGCAAATAGTATCGAACTCATCGAAATGGAGTGAGAAATTTGGACAGTTTGGAAATCCACAATCGACAATAAAATATTTATCTAAATATATTAGATAGTAATAATTTATAAGTAATATTATTTTTGCAAAAATTAATATGTATTGAGAAATATAATATAAATATACATATATATATATACATACCTTGTGGCACTTTAAGTCCATTCAACCTTGATAGAGCATCATGTAACAACTTTGAATTATGAGCCAAACCTCTCATCCACTTTGCACATAAACTAACTTCAAATCAAAATTATAAGCTGCTAATATATTTTGTAAAGTTTTTCCATAGTGACGATAGTAGCTACTTATGTCACAACCCTTTACTGTTGCCAGTATATGTGTGCCATCAGTGACGACAATGCAATCCTTAAAAAAGCAATACAATTTATAATTAACATTAAAACATAAGGTGCTAAAATAATAATTATAACACCAAGAATAACAATAACATATACTTATCATTATTACTATTACAAAAACAAACAAAATGAAAAATAAAAAGGTAAAACATATGTTACTTACCGTAAATAAAGGTAAAATCTTATCTTTCTCTTATTTTATTTGGCGCTGTAGATTTTGATTTAACCATCATATATGGAGCTATTGTGTTCAAAGCTTTTAAACTTTTGTTAAAAATTTTGTTCGCTGTAAAATGTGATTGACTAAATGTCTTGTGAGTCATACAATGTCATGAATTTTGACCTATGATAAGTAAAAATGTTGCAAGCATTTCTTCAATGCAGATGAATCTTGTATCCTGCATATATGTTTTTTTCTCTAGTAATATTACAAAGCTTTACAAATACATCGAGATAAATCTTATATAGTTGTCGAAAGTGCTGAGGTTCCTCTTCCAATACTTTATGTATATAATTAAACCCTCTAGCAGTGATTGGTCATCGAGCCAATGGACGTTCAATATGTTCACCATGTACGCTAATCGATATGCTAATCACCAGTGCATTCAACACTTCAAGTATTGCTTGAATTGTTAGCAATGCTAATTTAATGGTTTCGTAAAATCCTTCATCTTTTTGGTGTATCTCTTGCTCCTACAGCTTCTCGTTCCATTTCCTATTCTTATTGATTAGAACATAACATCCAATATTATTAGAAAATATAAAATGAAATAAAAAAATATTAGTATCAATGAAAAATCTTTTCAATTAAAAATTCAGTACATAAGAACAATTAAACAAAATAACAAAAAAGTCAACCAACATAAGCAAAGGGAAAATAATTCACTTAAACAAACAAATAATAAAAATATAACTAATTTGCAAAACATATTTTAAATTATTTTAACACTCATTCTAGGGTCCAACTCAAGTGAACCTCCTTATAAATTAACAAAGAGTTCATGGCATTAACCCCCTGTTTTGATATAATTTTTGTTCATAATGTGTAATGTTTGTCATAATGGGTAACTTTTGTCTACAATGAGTAATTTTTGTTCATAATATGTAATTTTTGTCCATAATGTGTAATTTTTTTATCATACCATGTAATTTTTTTTAGGGGTTTCCATGAACCCCCTCAAACAAGGGGGTTCACTTGAGAATTTCCCCTCGTTCTATATTAAAATATATCCACTCAAAGCGTTCTTTAGGTAACATATTCAAGAATGCCTATTTGATTCCCATTTTTTGAATCAATGCAAGTGCTTTGTAGTGCCCAAGATTATCCAAATTTGGAGTATCTTTGATAGCGTTCTAAATATCATTCTTCTAGATATTTTACATTCCCCTTTTCTCTATTAGGCTATAGATTCCATGAATTTCAGTGGCAATTGTCCAATTGGTTCTAGACCTTGTGAAAGTCTTTTTTTTTTTCTTTTTCTTTTTTTCTAGAAGATCGACTCGATTACCATTATGATCAAATGAGCAAGTACTCCTTTCATCTTCAATTCTAGTTTGACTTCTTCAAAAAAATTTCTCTGTGGAACTTCTAAATTTGGATTAAACTTTAAAATTTGTGATTCATTATATTCAAGTAAAAAAGCTTGGTATGATGGATCAATTTGAGTGTGCACATATGCTTCATTATTCTCATCATATACAAAGTCATCAATCCTAACACCTGTACTTTTTCTTGCCTATAAATTCTTGCATCGATATTATCTCATCCTAATCCAATAGTGTATTTTCCAGTGGCAAATCCATTTCTAATAGCAATTCTCAAATCCTCAAAGTCAAGTTTCTTTACGAAGGTATTTCTAGTTTGGATGAGTCTGAAAAGTATAAATAACATATAACATTTTGTTAACATATAAAAGTACAAAAAATATATAAGCACTATAAAATATATTCTTATAAAGATTGAATCTCACCTTAAAGTAATTGTTCCATGTTTCATTCGTGGCAGTTGTTTTTTGTGTGGTTACATCCCATCCAAAACTAGAGTTAAATCATGTGAATTCAAAAAATATTTGATAACGCATTTTAAACCAATTCAAGCAGCTCTGATACTAAGTATAATTTTTTTTACGCTCAATTGCTTCATTAAGTTTAGGAAGTATCTTACTTTCAATAGTTAATTTGCTGAACACACCATTATTGTCACACCATCTACAATTGGCAGCATCAACTGTTAAATCTAACAACATTTTACTATCTTGCGAGGTCCATGTGTTACATGCACTTTTATCTTTTGCTTGTGAATCTCCCATTGCAAATAATGTGTGTGTACGAATTAGTGTCAACATATTAGCATATCATAAATTTATTTATAATATAATAAATACCAATCATCATAGTACTAATACTTTTCATAACTATGACACTAACACATAGAATAAAGCAATCTAGTTGGTTGTTACAAAAAAAAAAAAATATATATATATATATATATATGCAATCAAGTTGGGTTGTTTATAAGAACCTGAAAAAGTGTTATAGGTGTGCAAAAAGGATTGTTGCTTCTATTGGAGCAATTAATGCAAAGAAAAAAAAAGTTGTAAAAAGATCAGTTGCTTATAATAGTCATGTCTAGGTGCTTAGTGATCCAATTTATGTAAATGAAGGTGTATCTTTCCATAAGCTCAGTGTTTCGTTTGTCATTATTGGAAAGTAATGTATGTTTTGGAGGCAGCCACTAGATAATGGAAATGTTTTGATATACCCCACCTATGCACCTAGAAAAACAAAATATACATTTTTGAGAGGATAATATAAAGTTTAGGCATTAAAAAATATACAAATTACCACTCCTTAGCTACTTCAATGCATAATGTTCAACCAAAAAAGATAAATAGAAGTTTCATGTACTTTCTAGTTCTAGTCATTTAAAAAAGTTGCATTTTGAGTAATTTATGTTCTCTTCATGAAAAAATGAAAGGAATGTTGCAATACATCTTGAAACTGGTGTTGCTCTTCCGTAACAACAATGCATCATTTAGAGAAAAATAACATCTATTGTATATTCTTTGAACCTGCTTCTTATTTTTTTCCCTTTTTTTTTCTTTTTTTTTTTTTTTTTTAATGAATGCAGTTGTCCACCTAAACTTTCATAGCTACAATGGAGCAAATAAACTACTATGAATGAATTATTAGTAAATATTCTATAGTTCAGAAGTAATCTTAAGAAATATTAACTGAGTAAAGAATGTAAAATTATGGACACTGATGTTACATGTAAATTTTATAAAAACAATAATAAACTCTATCAAAAAGGCTGGGAAACAAAGAGAAAACCAAAGAGGAATAATATGTAATAATCAACAATTAAGTCTAATTATCATGGTTTAACAAAGATTTCTATTTATGATGAAACTCTACCAAACCAAACCTATTAATTTTTCTTAATGGAAATAAACTCTAAGCATCACTAAATTTTTTAAATTTATAAAAACTCTCTTAAAATCTTATTATCGAACAGTTAAACTATTGTTCCACATCAAGGAGGATTGGTGGAAGTTGGAAGGTAGGAGAGATATTCAACTTCTCATCAATGTTTGTATTCACCTGATAATCCTTATTTACTTAACCTGGTTGATATAAATAATAATTTTTAGAATTTAATTAAAGGCGAAATGATAATTTAATAGTACAAAAGTTCATTCTTTCCATTTTTACCTCCAATACCAAGGAGATATATACTTTTGTTCATTCTACAGACAAACAAATACACAATATAAAAGTTACAGTAAAATACATATATAGATAAGAATCTGCCTTTGTAAAATATCTAAAAATATTAAAAGTGAACAATAATAAAGAAAATGGGAATAGTCTGAACCACTCAACTAAACGAAAAAAAAAAAAAACCGTTTCATACTTTGTATCTATTGCAAAATCTAATTAATAATCAAAGCTTTTGAACATTAAAAAACATTGAAATGAAACAATCAAATTTGCATTATTGGTTAAAGCTGATAATATTGTTAATAAAAAAAGATGCAAAGTAAACCTTAGCTTGTTTATGGAGGAATGTTCATCTCTATAAACCCTCTCAAAAAAAAATAAAGAAAAAAAAAATACAACGTATCTGCAACATGAAGTGAAAACTGTTGGGATGAAGGGAGAAATCTTTGGGATGGAAGCTGGATTTGTGAAAGACATAACTATTTATACATAGCATCCAAAAGTCTAATGAAATCTATCATTTTATAAAATCCTTTCAAATTGATGACTTTTTTTAATACCAACACACTTTTAAAATTCACAATTGAAAAACTTTACATTTTTATGGATTAAATACACCAAAACTTTAATAGACTCCAAAGAAATCTAAATTGAATAAAATTGAATTTTTAAAATCTTTGAAAATCCTGTAGACTTCTAATCCAATACAGCCCTCTTAAGCAATGGATATGCTTCAATAATAATGTCATTGAGATCCTCACAAAATTCCATGAAATTTCTAAACGCTTAGCATTACTAATCAAAGTAACACTTTAAAAACTGAAGCAGTTTATTAGAGCCAAGGACTTGATGCAAGGACAATTGAATATCAAGTCAGACGGTGTTGAATTAGCCCCTTCTACTCTACATGTTTCCGTTGTTTTAGAATTACAAATAGAAGAAGGAAAATGGTAAGTTAAAATAAACTGGTCGTTGAAATTAAAAGGAGTTAAGGGGAAATCAAATTTAAGATTAAGATCCACTACGCCAAAAACCTTAATCGGCGACACTAAATGCGCGACGCAGCAAAAAATTTGCGTCGCGATAAAACTAACGGCGACACAAACATAGTGCGTCGCCTTTATTTGAACAAAATAGCGACGCAGCCACGTCGCTAAAATGTGCGTGAAATCAGCTCTCGCGTCGCCAATACTCAATTATTGGCGACGCTGGTGTCGCCAAT
>QANX01007908.1:0-66022 GCA_003254975.1 Ochetophila trinervis
TAATCTATTCACCAAAAAAAAAACCTGCATATAATCTAGATTAACTTGAACTGCACATGACTTGCAGATAATCTAGATTCTGTCAGATATTGACTGTCAGTTATCAATTGAACTAAAGTGAAAGAGAAACAATAGTTTAGGATCAAATATGATAATGTTTAAGAGGCAGGGATTATTACAAAAATAATAATAATAATAATTGAGTGCAAAATGAAAAACATGATATTGTATTATAGTTTGTAGATACAAAGTATGACTGACCATTGTGAATATTTTATATTTGAAATGTAGTTTTAGATGTTTTTCGAATGTTAATTTTAAATGTAGATACTATTGTATATTTGAAGAGTAATTTCGGATATTTTTAAAAGTTAGCCTCAACTGTGGATATTATTTTATATCTGAATGCTAGTTTTAAATATTTTTTGATGGTGAGCTTCAGTTATTTATGATAGTAGGGTGCATGTATCAAGATCTTTGAGATAATGAAGATACTAAATTTTCTAAAAAAGTGATTAAAGTTTCAAACATTTAAAGTTACTCTAAAAATTTCGAGTGTGTCATGTGGACTAACGGGCCTGGAAGTCCAAGCCATAAAATGATAAAGAAGGTTTCCAAAACATCTTGAACATGTATCTTCTTCGGAACTATATGAGACATCTTGAACATGTATCTTCTTCGGAACTATATGAGACATTTTGAATATGTGTCTTCTTCAGGACTATCTGAGATATCTTGAACATGTATCTTCTTCAAAACTAGTCGATGCATCTTGAACACTTGTTTTTTTCATAACTATTTGAGACATCTTGAAGACGTGTTTGGGAAGTTCAAACTTCACTTCCGAAGCTTTTATAACATGTGCTGAAAAGAGATAAAGTGCCAGTTATAACTGTTCCGAACACAATTAATTCTAAAGCAATCATAAAAATTAATTATCATCAAAAACATTTAATGGTCAGTTATAAGTTCATAAATATATGAGATGACACTGAAATTATAAATAAGAGGTAATAGCTGAAAAGTAAAGAGAAGAATCACTCTTATAATTATAAAACAAAATAATTACTCTTAGAATTACAAAACACAAGAATTACTTTTAAAATTACAAAATACAAACAAAACACAAGAATTACTTTTAGAATTACAAAATACAATTTTTTTTTTTAGAACTGATTTGAGCATCGGAGTGCATTTGGCAGATACTACACCGATCTTGTAATTTTTATTCATTTTCTAATAAAATTGAACCAAAAAAAAAAAAGTGATGGACAATTACAATCACAATCATTTAATTTTTTTGGGTTAAATTTTACTTTAGCCCCTGATACATTTCTGTTTTTAAAATTTCAATCAAAACCATCTCTTTTCATTTTTAGTTCAGTTACATATTTTAGTAATTAATTTTCACCAAAAAGAGTATTTTAGTAAATAAATTATTAGTCAACTTATGTAGCTTTGACTTAAACTCACATTTTTAATTTCTTATTTCTTTTTCCTTAAACAATTAGATTATGGAGATTTGAACTCTAAATCATTGTTGATGAAACAATGACTTTTTTTTGGACTGTTCCATTGGAGACAACCTGTTTTACTTAGTTATATATATATATATATTAGAAAACTTATTTATTATTTCATTTTTGTATTATTTATAATTGTTTTAAATAACAATTGTAATTTTTTTTAGACATACTTATAATGAAAATGAATTTGTGTTCAATTAATTTAAAAAATAATAATATCATTTTTGGTCTTTGTAATCGGCTTATACGAACTCCATTATTAATGGAATGGATGTAAGACATATTAATTTGGATAGAGAGAAAAATATACAAATAAAAGACAAAATTATACTCTAAATATCAACTTTTGATATTTGGGTGATAGTTTCAGACTCTGGAATTATTGTCCAAAAAACTTATGGTTTCGCCACTGCATATAAATTTAAAATTGAATTCTAAACTTATATTGCGTTAGAAGTATTCATCTAATAAGGGGTTTTTTCTTTTTCTTTTTCTCAAAAAAAAAAGTTATTTTTTAGTAAAACAATTGTAAAACTAACATATTGCAAAATTAATTAAAATAAACATTTAATATTAGGTATACTTCATCTATCTTCTTTGTTTATAATAATTAGGATAATTTACACATGAAGTACTTAAATTTTATCAGATTTTACAAACAGGTATCCAATTTTTTTTTTTTTTACATTTTAGTATCTAAATTCGCAAAAGTATTGAACTATTAGTACCTACGTCCATTTAGTCCAAAAATTCCGTTAATCTCACGTGTTGCTCACATACAGGAGCAAATATCATATTTTTACCTTTCTAAAATACTATATTTTTCTCATTTCTCTTTCTCTCTCCTCAAAAACTAGAAAAAATTAAAAAAAAAAACTCAATTTTTTCTGTTTAATTTGTATTTTAGATTGATTAAATCTTTATATTTCTAAATTTATGTTATTATACGTTGTAATTTGTTTGTGGTTGAAAATGGTAGACGATTACATGATTAAATTGGCAAAATACATAAAAATGGCATAAAAGAGATTCCAAACCCTTACGTACGTTTTTTGAGTTGGATATGAAATTTCAGTGGGTATTACACAAAATTGACCATTGGGCTTCGTCTAGAATGAAAAGAGGAAGCCAATAGAACAAATTTTGCTGAAAATGACATTCGTAATCATAAAATTCCAGTGGGCAAAACAACCGGGTCGCGTGACCCGTTTCATTGAACTGGGTCACGTGACCCGGTTGTTTTGTCCGCCGAAATCTTATGATTCTGACCGCCATTTTCGGCAAAATTTGTCTCTTGGCTTCGTCTCTTCATTTCCGGCGAAGCCCAATGGTCAAATTTTTGTAAAAACTACCACAAATTGAAACCCAACTCAAACTTCAATTTGCACAGGTATATAATATCTTTTGTGTCATTTTTAAAAATTTTGCCAATTTAATCGAGCCTACAAAGAACCATAGCTTTAACTAGGGATTGATCAGTCTGATGGTTCCTAATCTAATTGGCTGCTGCAGATGATTTCACTTCTTCCGCCTACTCAACAGCTTCGGTAGTTGATGTAGCTTCAGTTTACCTTCTTCTACTGTAGGCCCGTCTCGCTGCTTTTCCAATGCTTCCGGAATCCTTATCTTACATCTCCCACTTCGCCTTAGAAAAAGGGTGAGGTTCGTTCGTGTAATTTTCTACCATTTTCAATCACAAACAAATTACAACTTATAATAATAAAAATTTAGACAATCTAAAATACAAATTACATAGAAAAAATGAATTTTTTTTTTCTAGTCTTTTAAGAAAGAGAAAATAAAAAAGAAAGATGGAAAAANAAGTGAAAATAAAAAAGAAAGACAGGAAAAAAATTTGATATTTTGAAAAGGAAAAAAATCGATATTTACCTTTGTATGTGATCAACACATGGAATTAACAAAATTTTTAAACAGAAATAAACGTAGATATTAGTAGTGCAACAATTTTACAAATTTAAATGCTAAAATAAAAAATAAAAAAATTAAGTAACTATTTGTAAAATTCGATATAATTTACATATTCCATGTGCGAATTACCTTAATAATTATAAATACTTATGTTCTTTTAGTGTTTTTCTATAAAACATTAAATTAAAAGAAAAAAGCTGACAACCTGATTTTACTGCAAATTATGTTTTTTTAATAATATTTGAATAAAAAATTAAAAAACTCCTTCTTCTCCTCTTCGCCTCAAAGCCCGCCTAATAAACTTCTCCATCTCTCTCCTTTTTCTTTTTCTTCTTCTTTGTTTGTTTGTTTTTTTTTTATGCATTTCTCAATTGGATTTTTACGTTTTTGCTATCTAAATGAGGGAAAAATAATTTGTATAAAATGGTTGGACAAAACCACTATCACATACATAGCTCTCTTTGATTTTTCATTCTTAATTTCAAGTTAGAATAAAATTTTAAGACTTCAACTTCTGCAACTCCCATCTCCTGCCTCTCCATTCCTAGACTTCTTTTCCTTTTTCATTTGAATAGAAGACATAAAAAGAAAAAAAAAAAAAAATAGAGAAATGGGTTTGCAGAGAGAGAGTCGAGTGCAAATTCACAATCCGATCTGCATCCTAACCGCCACCGTTTTCCAATCCGGATTCATTATCATCTTCCACCCCATTGGGTAGCTAGGGGTTGAGGTTCATACTGACATCCTCAGCTCAAGGTTATTTAGATGTCATGCCATATAAGCTAATAAGTGGATTCGGGTTTGTGGTTACTCTATTTTTTAATGCACTAGTCGGTCTTTTTCGGCACTGGTGGATCTTTTTAACTCTTGAACTCTGAGATGTAAATGGAAGCAACACAAGAGAATGGGAAAATAAGGGAAAATCGGAAAAAGAGAGGAAAGAGAAACAGAAACAAGTTGTTTCCGAAAATAAAAGAAAAGAAAAATAAAAAAATCTTGCAATTATTTGGTTTAGGAGAAAGAGAAATTATAATTTTAAAAAATATATATATTATAAATACTCATATTCATATTATTAAAAATATTTATTATTTTTATAGGAGAGCAAGGAAAAAATATATATTGAATTTATAGGAGAGAGTTTTTTTTTTTTTGGTAAAAATTTTATAGGAGAGAGTGGGTTACACCGTGAGGTAGAAAGAAAAAAAAAACTATATTATTATTGAAGAAGAAAAGAGAAAAAAAAAAAGAAAAAGAAGAAAAAATGAATTTTTATATTATTATAAAACAAGTAGGAATAAAACTTGTTTCAAAATTATATATTCTATAGGAGAGATTGTGTTGAATTGTGAGACACTGTGTGTGTGTATATGTATTATTGGAGAAGAAGTAAAGGAGAAAAGAAAAAAAGTTATATTATAATATTATGGTATTTCTCTTTTTCTCATTCTTGTAATTATTTTTTTTAAATTATTAAGGTTAGAGTATTATGGTATTTAAATTTGCCACGTAAGATAAGAGAGAAAGAGAGTATATTTAAATAGAATCAAATTGAAGGATGTATATGTTATTTGAGAGAATTAGTTTGGATATTTAATTCGAAGTTTAAAGAAGCGTATGTAATATATTTTAATGTTAATTGCAAAGTTAAAAAACAAAAATAAATAAAGTATTATAAAAATAGCAAATAAAAATTATATTAAAATATTAGTATAATATTTGTTGCAAATTTGAAAAACTAACAGAAATAAACTATCAAAATTTTATCCAAAAATAAATAAATAAATAAACTATCAAAATTAATATATAAATATATATTAAAATTTAAATTAAATATACAATACAAAACTACCTCATTTATTATTTATTCTATTATAAAATAGGTATTAAATATACAATATTATATTTACATTAAATAGGTAATTTAAAAGGCTGTATTAAATTTAAAGAGATAAAATATTATATTTGAGAGGCTGTAGTTTTTAGTTTTTATTTTTTATTTTTTATTTTTTGAAGGGCCAAATGCAATATTTTTTTACAGAATTTATTAAGAAATACATATGAAAATAAGATTTTCAAAATTTTGAGGAAAGGGAAAGGGGGCGTGGCTAGGTCTGGCAACGTGTCGTGTCGTGTTGTGTTCGTATCGTGTTGTATTCGTGTTCGTGGCAAATTTTTTTTATCCAAATCCAACCCGTTAAGCATTCGTGTTGAAATATATAAATCCAAACCCGTTCATAAAATTATCGTGTAACCCGTTACCCAACCCGTTAACCCGTGAAACTTATTTTCAAAATTATTTTTCAAAAATGAAAAAATATATTAAATTTATAATTTATAATCCATACTAAAAAATAATAAAGTACAACCAAAAATAAATATTTGTATCATTTTACAAACTAAAAATAAAAACTACAACATATTTAATATATGTTAAAAAAAATAACAAACCATACAAATATAATATTTAAATGCTTCTACAAACCAAAAATAAAAATCTAAAATAATATTTAAAATAACAATGAAACATAAACAAGTTCAGTTTCAAATTACATTTTCATTTTTTGAATACACTCTCCATATGATATATTGAGCACTTCAAAGCACCTAAAACAAAATTAAATTGCATATTATTATACAAAATAATATAAAAAAATTAAATAATGCATACCATTCAAATTTCATTACCTCTAATCATCAACAGAAAATTTGTTAGAGCATTGTCCTGATTTAGCTTGTTCAACACTCGATGCAATGACATCTTTAGTGAGTTCTTCTAAGTGGATGATATCATCTGAAACTGAATATATAATAAAATTAGAAATATTCATGTTAAAAAATAGTAATATATATAAATAAATGTAAATTACCTCCCTTGCCAAAAAGCCAATCTCTTGTAAATAATAAAGCTTGTACTACATCTGGCTTTAGTGAATTGCGAAATTGATCCAATACACGACCACCAATACTAAAAGCAGACTCAGATGCAACTGTTGAAATAGGAATTGCTAAAACATCACGAGCCAAATGAGAAACTATTGGAAATCGAAGTTGTTCTATTTTCCACCAATTGAGGACATCTAAATCTTGTTTTCTATCCAACTTCTCTTCATCCAAATACTTATCTAAAATCCTACAACATGTAAAAGTAATAATTTAGTTAGAATATGTAACACACGATATTATAATTAACTATTCAAAAGATGAGTTTTTTGGTTTATAATTTACCTCAAAAATATTTTCTCTTGCTTCCGTTTGGGTAGAAGTCTCTATCATAGTGGTGCTTGTGTTGATGGAATGAAAAAACTCTTTCATATAAGCATCAAAAAGAGAGTTTAGTGTAACCCGAACACGTCCCATCTCACAAGAATCCTTACCGTGGAGCTTTGTATAAGCCCACTCAATAAACTGAATTTTATAACGAGGATCCAAAATCACAGCTATAACAAGAACTAAATTGTATTCGGACCAATACTTTTCAAACTTTAAGCTCATTAAAGTTCCCATCTTTCTCAAAAAACTGTCACTCCCTTCCATAGCTGCTTTGATGTTATGTTGGATTATAAACACCTTAGGAAATAATAAATTTGATGTAGAGTACTCTGTTCCAGAAAACAAAGTGGTGACCTCATAAAAGCAATCCAAAAATTTAGAAATTTTTTCTATCCTATCTCACTCTTCCGAAGAAGGACAAAACTTAAAGTTAGAATACGTAAACTCCAAATTAAAAAATGCTCGGCGATAAAAAAGTGCACTATCAAGCATGAGATAGGTTGAGTTCCATCTAGTAGGAACATCTAGTCTCAAACCTCTCCTATTATCCATTATCTCAACTTGTGTAACACACTCTAAGAATTTGATTTTCCTCCCTTCTGAAGCTTTAATGTATTTTATGCACTCTCGAACCTTTATCACCGAATCATCAATTTCCTTAAGTCCATCTTGGACAATTAAGTTCAAAATGTGAGCACAACAACGAATATGAAACAATTTACCCTCCAATAATAGTACACCTCTAAAATTCAATTGATTTTGTAAAACATGAACAAACAAATCCTTATTAGAAGCATTATCCAAAGTAATGGAAAATAACTTCTTCTCAATGCTTCACTCACCTAACATTGAATTAATGATTTCAAACAAAGCAGCACCAGTGTATAGAGGTGGCATAAGACAAAAATTCAAAATTCTTTTTTGTAACCTCCATTCATTGTCAACAAAATGGCAAGTAAGAGTACGATACCCTTCATTGGTTGTAGAAGACCACAAATCAGATGTCAAACATACCCTCCCTTGAATTGAATTTAATAAATCTTGAAGTTTTTGTTTCTCATTTTTAAACATCTTCAAAGTTAATGCTTTAGCAGTATTTTTAGAAGGCAACTTGAGGTCCGGAGAAACATACTCAAATATCTTCCTTATTCCTTCATATTCAACAAAGTTGAAAGGCAAATTATGCTTAATCATGGCTTCTATCACTAAATTGCGAAATACCTCATTGTCAAATTTTGAAGATTTCGATAAGATATTCCCTTTAGATTGTGATAAAAACATTTGCATGGCATCACGTTGTTGATTTTTAGGACAACTTTTCATGTGATTAAGCATATTACCCGTCCCATGAATACTATCACAAAGATATACTATTCCACATTGTTTGCACTTAGCACGTTTCTTCCCATCTACCGAAGATTCTAATTCTGCAAATAAAGTCCAAGCAGGAGATCTTAATTTCCGATTTTTCTTACCTATTTGAAGCGGAAGCGTTTTAGCATTTTTCCTACTAGGAGAATTTGTTTCTAAGTTTCCAACAATGCCTTCTCCAGATGAAACATCCACAGAATCATCAGTAATATCAATTGATGCAACCTACAACCATATATACACAAAAACAAATTTTAAAATATTATAAATGCAAAATTTTAAATTTTTTTACACACAAAAAACATATTGAAAAAGAATTTACCTGGCTCATTTTTTTTTTACTTTCTTGTGACACTTTCAGTTTGTTGGCTGCCTGTGGCTGTGATTATTTATCAAAATCAAAAGAGTATCTCCAAAATAAAAAAAGAATGAACATTTCATGTATAAATGCACATACTTTTATGCAATCTCACACAATGTATGCATATATCTATGTTCTTTGCTTTTAAAGTAATTTAGTTAATAAGAGATAAAAGCAATTAACAGTATAAATGCACATACTTACATTACATGCAAGAGGGGGAACATACTTAATTATAAATACTTAATTATGCCATTTAAACAGTAGCAGAAGTTCAATTTTTGAACAATTTTTGGTCCAAGACGATGCTGATCTGATTGAAGACCTCGTTGCCAAGAAGGCCTAAATTAGTTTCAGATAAAAAGTAAAATATGTTTCTTTAAGATTCATAAGAAAAATAATGAACCAGCATATATTTCTTTGCATGATAGAAACAACTAAAAAAGAAATGAAAAAAAAGCCAATAGAAAAAATAGGTTTGCAACAAGAGTGGTGAAAAGACCAGTGGAATAAATAATATAGTTCCAAAACTTCAAATTCGCAGTTTTAAAAGCCACAGATATGCTGCAATCACATTAAAATTTTATCCTAGGCATCTTAGACCACTTGAATTCAGAAAAGTATTATACAAGTTCAATACGCACAATTATATGATAAATTATAACCTTCTCGACATCCATATATGATTTCTCATGTATATAAGTTCAGTTTACAAAATCATTTGATAAATGAAAATCAAAGCAAACTTTATTTGATAAGTTCATTTCCCCCTTTATTTATCAAAGCAAACTTTATACATAAATACATAGAAAGAAATGCCATGACAGAGTATATAAAGCACACCTACATTATGTAAGAACAACTTATCACTATGAGAATATATAACATCATAAAGCCAAAACAAATCATAACATCACTCTTTTCTTAATTATTTATCAAAGTAAAAAGAGTGTGATATTAAATCCAATGGTTGGTTTATGAAGTTTAAAACTCTAGACAATTAAGAAAAGAGACTTAAATATTCAGAAACTATAATTGTAGGACCCATGTGAGCACATAAGAGCCTCTGTCTTCTAAAATCAAACAGCTTACATGAGGGTGTGACTGTGTGAGGGAGGCAGGCAGAGGAGAGACCTTCGAGCTTCGGGGTGCAGAGTTGCAGTTGGGTCCGTTGGGAGGTGCTGGGATGCAGGTCACTGGCGGAGGCAGGTGGCCGACGGAGGCAGGCAGGCAGAGGAGAGACCTTCGGGCTTCAGGGTGCAGAGTTCTAGTTGGGTCCGTTGGGAGGCCCTGGGATGCAGGTGGCCTTCGGAGGCAGGTGGCAGGTGGCCGACGGAGTCAGGTGAAGCCGTGAGGGTATGAGGGAGGCAGGCAGAGAGGAGACCGTGAGGGTCTACTGCGCGAATGTTGGTAGAATGGTAGTCGACGGGTAGTAACTTGGTAAGACTAGGGATTTCAGTTTTCAATAAAATTACAAAAATGCCACTAGACTAACGGGTTGTTAACGGGTTTAACAGGTTTTTGAGGGTTAACCCGTTAAGACCCGTTATATTAACGGGTTCACCCGTTATCAATCCAACCCGTAAAAAACATTCGTGTTCGTGTCGTGTTAACGGGTCGTGTTAAAATTTGTCAGGTTTAAGCGTGGCCTTTGTTTGCTTCCTTTGTATTCGCCCCTGGTCTCCGAAAAGACTAAGTAGCCACCTCTCTCTTAAAAAGTAAATAGGAGAGCAAAGGTCTGATTAGCCTAAATGATAAGGGTAAAAAGGGCTTTTGAAACAAAAAATGAAATTTGAATGAGCTATAGTAAATTCCAATTTATAAATATAAATATGCAGAAAAGTAAAAAAGAATAAGTAAATTTACTATTTTTCATAATGTGGGTTAAGTCAGTATTCCATATAAAACATTTTGAAATTTTAGTTAAAACATTTTATGAATATTCTTGAACTTTATGCTTTGTTTGGTTATCATCACCTATGAGAAAACAACAAAAAACAAAAACAAAACAAACTGCAGTGAGGAAAAATAAAAGGTGTGAAAGAAACAAGCAAGGGAAAAAAATGTAATTTCATAAAAAAGGTAAAAAATGTAAAGTTTGTTTTGCATGAAATAAAAGGAAAAAAAAATGACTATACGCAAAAAATGACTTTTTTCTTATGTTTGGTTGTTAGGAAAAAACATAATGTACAACATCACAAATAAAATATATATATTTTTTTACAAAGACATTATCATATCAAAATTTTATGGATAATTAGATTAAATAAGTAACTCTTAATATCAAGAAAAACAAAGGTAAATCTTTTTTGATAAATTGGAGAAGGGAGAATTTTCTAAAGGTTATCACCGATGATCCTAAATGAACAATAATATAAATAAAAATATAGTCAAACTATAACAAAACACACACACACACACACTCTCTCTCTCTTACCTATTTGTATTTTAATTTAATTTTCCTTAATTTGAAAATGATGATAGAAAATCTGTCAAAAAATAGTAAATGATGGAAGAAATTAAATTTGTAAAACAATAGTGAGATAAATTATTTTACTATAAATCTTTTTGACTATTCAATTTATTTATTTAAGCACCCTACCAAAGAACAGCTGGCATTTTTAATAAACTTCCCTGTACCTTTTTTGGAGCAACCTTCCTTGTACACGAATAAGAAATTAAAGAGAGTTGTTTGGAACCATCATTAATATTATTTAATTCTTCTGGTAGAAGTAGGATAGAAATTCAACCAATTTTTAGTACCTAAAATTAAGCAATAAATGTCATGGCAAGCACCAAAACATTATTACACTAATAATTTAATCCTCTAACTTTGGCGTATCAAATATGTTGGCCTATCTATTTCATTATATAAATATATATATATATATATATATATATGTATGTATGTTGGCCTATCAAATATGTCCATATGGTGGGGTCCATCAACCTTATCCTGATCTATTCATAAAAAAATAAAAAATAAAAATATAAAATATAAAATACTTATCTTCCCAATCAAATATATAACCAAACTTTAAAAGCATCTCTCATACTTATAACATTCTCCTTTTTAATTTATCTCTACCATTTTCAACCTACAATTCGTTCAATAAATAAATAAATAATAACCTTTAAGCATGATTCAGAAATTACACATATGATATATTCTTTTTGGTAAATTAGTCTGCATTGAAGTGCAAAAAAAAAAATTGCTAAAGGGGATTACAAACCATAGAAAGCTGCGCCTTCTCCTGAGTTAGCAAACTGAGCAAAGAAGAAAGAACATTTTCTAAGGAATAAGAACAAAAACTAAAACAATTATTAAAATTGAGAGCAAGTTTTGCTGCCTTATCTACAACACAATCTGTGTCCTTGCTAACCTAACAGATAGCCATAACTTAGAAGTAAAATTCAATCTAAGCTCAAGCATCTCGTTTCTTAAATTCCAAACCAACAGTTTGTGGTTAGAAAAGATTAGGTCAACCACATTATTGGCGTTGCTTTGCCAAACCACATTCATCTGAGAATGCTGAGAGACAATGCTTGATGGTTGCTTTGCCAAACCAACAATTCTGACCAGGCATCTTGTAAAAAGATGCATGATGGTTTCTTTTTCGTCGCCACAGAGAGAGCACCATTTATCACCTTCCCCCGTTCTCTAATGTAAAATATGTTTTATGGAGAGGGTCTCTGTTGAACCCTCCATCATAACATTTTCAACCTCTCATGGAAGTAGGAATTCTAAATGAGATCCCAAACTTCCCCTGCAACCTCTGTTTTTGGCCAGTTCCTGATCAGATTATAGCAATTTTTCATTGAGAAAAGGTCATTTTCAGTTTCCGTCCGAACAACAAAGTCAATAGACACCACCATTGGTCATTGAATCTTAACGATTTCATCCACCAAGTCTTGTGTGAAAATATTTTTGATTTTAATGGCATCCCATTCCAAAGACTCTTCCTCAAATAGCTCCATCACTTAACTAGTAAAAGGATCTCAAACTACAGCCAAAGTAGTTGAAATTCTGTTTGTAGTCCAAGGGATCCATGGGTTCTCTCTTGGGTTGATACTCTAGCCATCACCCACCTTGTAGCATGCACCCATCCTAATAATATCTTGAGTACTTAGAATGCTCTTTCATACTAGGGAATCCTATGCTTTTGGCCTGCAAAACAAGTTTCCTTTAAGATATTTTTCTCTTATAATCTCCATCCAAGATTTTCGGTTCCTTTTGCCATCATCCATCCAAGTTTAACAATGAGGGTGTTAAAAAGGGTCGCAATTTTTCTACACTCACATGCATGTCCAAGGCAACATGCATGTATATCCAAACCTCGAATAAAGTCTAACTTCTGTCTGGAATAAGAAATGCCGAGGCATTGGTGGAGCAAAGAAATGTCGAGGCATCGGTAAAGCAAAGAAATGCATAGGCATCAGCGAAGCCAAGAAGTCTGAGGCAGGGCGAGGCCGAAAATTCTGAGGCAGCAACCGAGCTAAGAATTGTGTTTGAGGAAAATGACGTGTGAAATGTCCGAGGAGAGACACAAGTTTTAAATGTCCAATGGTTAGATCGAACTGTCTAAGAATGAAATGTCTGAGGGAAGTGTACGTGCAAAAGAAGTCTTTACCTCGGAATACTCACGGAGTGTTCGACGCATTCGCTAAAGCTCATACTCGGAAGTTTATGTCTAATCAAATGAGTTGACCAAGGTAATCATTAAAGAGGAAACTGAAACTCGTTACGCAAAATAATATACCTATCATTATACCTTCGGGTAAGGTAGAAACATGTGGTAGAGGAAAGCTCAATCAAACAATATTTTGAGAAGTGGATTTGGTTACAATCCAAAATTCCTTTCCCACTTTAGATAGTTACAGTTGTATTCCGGATGTCAAATATATTATGATGTAGTTAAATGTAATCTTAATAAATACAATGAAATGAAATGAAATGAAAAAAATGCTGAGATTTTTACATAAAAAAAATATGCATTCTCTCTTTATCTTATTCCTTAAACAAAGCCAAAGCAAAGCAAAGCAAAACCAGAGAGCCATTAGCTTTTTCTCTGAGAATATCTCTGAGAAGTTGTAGTCATTTTAGTGTGAGGGGCATTTTAGTAATTTTTATAAAAATTTAGTTAAAAGTTGAGAAACAACAAAACTGCCCTAACCCCTTACCTTGCGCACCAGCTACCCCCCCGACATCTCTCCCATGCAGCAGCCTCTACCGTTTTTCCTCCGTGCAACCGACGTTTTCTAGCCAGATTGGGCCGGGACTCATCTGCAAAGTGGAGTCGGCGACCTCAGCTTCCCAACCAGACCGGTGGCAGCTCGTGGGTCGGCCTGGTTCGCCAAAAAACTCAGAAAATCTGGTAAGTAGCACTTTCTCCGATCGATGGTTTCCGGTGAGAATCCGGCGATGGGTCACCTCATTTCCACCTATTTTGGACCCCAGAAACCCGATTCCGACATCAATTTGATGAAATTCTCACTGGTTGGGCCAGAATCAAGAGGGTCATTTTGGCCGTGGTTTCCGATAAATTTTCCTGCCTCCGCCAATGACCATTGGACAAATTGAATTGTCCAATGTGTTGCACTTTCCTCAAGCTTTGTTTTGATATATAGATTGTATATTATTATTAAGTATATTGAATTTTGCTTAAATTGAGCTAAATATAGATTATTTGTGAAAAATTGACTGTTATTGTGTGATATTCATGACCATTTTTGAAGCAATTAGATTGCTATTTGACTGTTAGAGATTATCTAAATTTGATTTTCGCATATTTAGAGAAATTTCGGTTTGTGGATTCGAATGTAATCAGGTATTTGATTTATCTGTGAGTTCATTTATTTTCTAAATCATTTTGGGAATGTATGCTATATTTGATTGAATTTCTATTAAATTATTTGGATTGAATTTTCCTTGTGCATTTAAATTTAAATTATTAAATATGTTATATGATGATTTGAATATTTGCACAAGTTTTATTTTATCTATATTTGTGATTTTTATGGAGTTCATATTTATTTGGAATAAATATGAAATTAGTGTTTTAAATGTTTTCGGTGATTTATGAGATTTTTAGTTATTTCCGTAATTTTGGAGAAAAGTAATTTCAAAGAAAACTTGTGGCTTTTGTGGAATTTAAGAACTTTTGAGGCGATTTTCGGATAGTTGAAAGATTTGAATATTTTTGAAAAAAAATTTCCAAGATAGAAGATTTTGAAAAATTGATTTTAAATAAAATGATTGAGAAATTGATGAAATCCAATGAGGGATGATTTTGTAAATGATTTTGAGGAGTACCACATAGTATCGATATGTTGATTGAGATATGTTGGTTATTACGTGCGCTATTATTATATTATGCCATCCTCTGCTGCGGACACGTGTCGGGAGAGAGATGATGAGGATCCTGCCATGACGTATTTGAGACGCCGGTATGTTGTGATGAGTTATACCCCTTCCCCCGCCTGTGGTGCAGTGAGGATGCTGATGGTCACACGGAACACTATTATAATATTATATTACTATATTATGCCATCCTTTGCTGCGAACACGTGTCGAGAGAGAAATGATGAGGATCATGCCACGACGTATTTGGGACGCCGGTTCATTGTGATGAGTTATACCCCCTCCCTCTGCAGGTGACGCCATCAGGACGCTGATGGTCACACGGCACGATACTAGATTGTGGTTCAAGTTTTGATACATGGTATTTGATCTTATGGATTGTGGCCCTTCGACTCGGTATTTGATGAAAATATGTTTGACAAAATGAATTTAAATGTTTTTTGGAATATCTTTTAAAGTTCTGTGATTGATCTGTGATTAAAGATTATTGTTAAATTATGTTTTCGCCCTTAAATCGTGTTATAATGATTTAATGATCTTTGAAAATAAAGCTAAGGGTTGTGGCCCATCGACTTAAAATTTTTGAGAATATGTTCAACACAATGATGTTTAAATGTTTTAAAAAAAGTTGAAGTTTATCTATAGAATTATGTATTTTGATATTACTTGAAAGTCGTACTAATTCTATTTGTTATGTATGTCTATACATACCTTCTCTTGCTTTTATATTTGGAAAACTAACGAACGTAGATTTGGTAAGGAAAGCATGTCTTTATAATTATTGACTTAGTTGATGATGTTATGATGGATTTGTACATGTTGGGATTTGATGATACAAAATATTGAGTTTATGTTGAGGACGATGTTGGTATGTGGTCATGACTTTGAGTATGCCTATGAGTAGAATTGTATTAAAAACTATTTTAGAACTACAGGTAGCTTGATCTTTATTAATAAGGGTATGTAGGCAGCTCAGATTTCATACTGAGTCCAGTTACGGAAAATATAAATTATGTATTTAATTGATTGTTAAATTGTTTACTGAGATGTGGATATTGTGTGGAAATGTGTGCTGGTAGATTGAATTATGTATATGAATGTGTTTTCTTGCAGGAATTGCAATTATATGTATTTGGGGAGTGTTGTGTAAACAGACGAAATGCTACCAAAATTTTGAAAAAAATTTCTAGCAGTAGAGAATTTTCCCGATTATTGAATTTCATTATTTTTAATAATGGTTTAGTAGGGATAAATGACTGCTTATTGACTTAATAGAAATATTAAGTCATGCAGGCAGGATCCAGGTGGTTTGGATATTGTCATTTGGTATTAGACAGTAAAGATCCAGTGAGGCGTGAGTCTGAGGTCTCCTCTCTACCTTATTCGAGGTCCCCTTCTACCTCATCCAAATATCCTAAAAAAATTGCATTTTCAACTATTCTACTGTAATACCACCCATCTTTGGTGGATAAAACTATGATATATGGAGCATAAAGATGAAGGCATATCTCAAGGCATTTGGCCTTTGAGATGTGACAAATGCTTGTAGAGAACTAGAATTGAGAGAAAATCAAACTCTTGCTCAAATCAAATTTTATGACAATGAAGTGGCTAAGCGTTTCAAAGAACTAAATGCTTCGCACTCATTTTTAAGTGATACCGTATTCACAAAAATCATGACTTGTGAAACAACCAAGGAAGCATGGGACAAGCTTCAGGTAGAATTCGAAAGAAGTACAAGGATTAAGCAGATGCAGATCCTCAACTTGAGAAAAGAGTTTGAGACAATAAAAATGAAGGAGTCTGAGTCTGTGAAAGAGTTCATTGATCGGCTACTCAAGGTGGTGAACCAAATTCTTAGTCCTAGGAGATGAGTTGAAGGACCAATGGATTGTGGAAAAGGTTCTGGTGAGTATGAAAAAAGTTTGAGTTCAAGATATCCTTTCTAGAGAAGTCTTGGACTTTGAGTAAGATTAATCTCTCGAAACTAATCAATTCCCTCCAAGCTACTTAGCTAAGGAGATAAATAAGACAGAAAGAGTCTTTGGAGAATGCTTATTACTTTAGACAAAGAAACATACAACAAGTTCAACAACAAAGACAACCGAAAAAAAATAGTCTAAGGTTTATGACAAATATTCCGAATGTGGAACCTAACTGGGCACAACCCAGAGAAAACTTTCTACCATGCCTTCATTGAATGAAGCTTGGACATGCTCCATCAAGTTGTTACTGGAGATCTGATGCATAATGTATAAGATTTCATCAAACTGGTCACGTGGAATGGGTTTACAGACAACTGTCCAAGGCAGGATAAATGTCCAACCCAACTTTCCAACATAAAGGGATCTGAGGCAAGGCTGTCCGAGATAACAAGCTAATGTTGTCAATGAAGAAACAGATGACCATGAGGTTGAGAACTTCTTTGTTGCTACATGCCTAGGCGAATCCGAGGGAAAGCTAGTCTGGCTAGTTGACAGTGGTTGTTCCAACCACAAGTTTTACAATGAAGGATGATTTAAGAATCTGGATAAGAATTTCTGAACCAAAGTGAAGATCGAAAATGGAAGCTACATAGATGTGTAAGGAAAAGGAGACATAGACATGCATACATCAATAGACAAGATTATTCAGAATGTCCTTTACATTCTTTCCTTATATGAGAATCTGCTAAGTGTAGGATAGTTGTTAGAGAAGAATTATATACTTACATTCTCGGACAATACATGACAGTAGACTCAAATAAAAATGAAGTGTTTAAAGTGGCTATGAAGAATAAGAGCTTCAGGATTAACATTGAAACTTGGAAACGTCTTGTAAGCCAAGATAAGAAGTCTGATGAAGAGATGAGATTGGAGTAAGGAGAAGTTATACCCGAGTAGACATGCTGATGTCCGAGGCAACAACAATAACAATTTTGAGGATGATTTCCAAAATAACAACAACAACAATAATGATGATACCAGAACCAATGGTGATGTTCGAGACACCCAATATGTCTGAGACATTCCAAATGTCCAAGACATTAATGATGATGATGTCCGAGAGATGACCATTGGCTCAAACCTAGACATAAGTGATGGAAAAAGGAGGACCCGACCCTTAAATGAAATATATGAGAAGTGCAATTTTGCGTTAAGTGATCTGATGATAGTCAAAAAAGCCTTTGAGACAAATGAATGGAGGGATTCAATGAAGTCTAAAATGGAAATGATAGATAAGTATGCCACATAGAGATTGGTGATAGACAGAAGAATAAGCATGTTATCGGAGTCAAATGGATATTTTGAAGTGAGTATAATCCAGATGGCTCCACCAATAAACACAAGGCTAGGTTAGAAGTGAATGTTTATGCTCAACAAGCTGATATATTTACAAAGCCTCTTTCGAATAACAAGTTTGAGGCATTGAGAGATCTTCTCAATGTCCCGAGCAAAATTTCCAAGGAGGAGTGTTAAAAAATTGCCACACTGGCATGCATGTCCAAGGCAACATGCATGTGTGTCCGAGCCTCGAATAAAGTCCAACTTCTATTTGGAATTAGAAATGCCAAGGCATCGGCGAAGCAAAAAAATGACGAGGCATTAGTGAAGCCAAAAAGTTCGAGTGAGTGGCGATCTAAGAAATGTGTCCGAGGAAACTAACGTGTGAAATGTCTGAAGAGAGACCCAAGTGTTAAATGTCTGAGGCTTAGACTGAAGCATCCAAGAATGAAATGTCAGAGGGAAGTGTACGTGCTTGAGAAGACTTTACCTCAGAATACTCATGGAGTGTTCGACACCTCAACCAATGCTCACACTCGAAAGTTTATGTCTGGTCAAATGGGTTGACCAAGATAATCATTAAAGAGGAAACTGAAGCTCGTCACGCAAAATAAGATACCTACCATTACCCTTTCAGGTAATGCAGAAGTATGCGGCAGAAAAAAGCTCAATCAAGCAATATTTTGAAAAATGGATTTAGATATAATCCAAAATTCCTTTCCCACTTTAGGTAGTTACAATTGTATTTCGGATGTCAAATATATTATGATGTAGTTAAATGTAATATGTATAAATACAATGAAATGAAATTAAATGAAAAAGATGCTGAGATTTTTACACAACAAAATATATCATCTATTTTTATCTTCTTCCTCAAGCAAAACCAGAGAGTTACTAATATTTCTCTCTGAGAATATCTTAGCACATACAAAAATCCAACCGAGGGCTCCATTGCTTTGAGTAAAACTCTTGAATCTGAAGCACTCACTAAGCTTGGGTTTGCATAGCTCATACCATTTATGCAAGGCAATATAATGACCCTTGTCTCTTTCTTCTCCCCACCATAATCTGCGAGTGATAGAATTTATTTCTTTGCAGATAGTCCTCGAAACCTGGAAGGTTGACATGGTATAGAGCAGGTTGGCTTGTATAACATATCTTATGAGTGTGGCTTTCCTAGCCGTTGAAATAGTGTCTTTGCTAGTGTTACAACCTTTTTCGAACCCTATTTGATAATCTCTCAAACTCTTTTATCTTACTTAAATATTACCCAAATAAATTGCTCACTCTTTCATATCCAAAATTCCTAGAACTTTATTTATCTGTCATCTGATTTTCAGCATGTCAATCTTGATGTCTTAGATGTCGTTATTTTTTTCCACAAGTCTAAAGAACATTTTTAGAATAAAAAATGAAGAGGAAATGGGGCAGACGATCTCCTTAGCGGAAACCCTTTTATGGTGTGATAAGCCTCGCAAAGGATCCATTCAAAAGCAAGTTAAACTCCACAATACTCAAACAATTGAAAATTATTTTCTTCAAGTCCTTAGAAAAACTCCATGTCTTCAAAGCCGTGCATTCCACTCTATTCAATCAAAAGCTTTCATAAGATCAAACTTTGCCACCATTAGTATGTTTTCCCTTATATGTTGCTTGATTATGAGCACTAGCTTTTGGGTGAGGACCGTGTTTTGTTCAATCCATCAACCATTAACAAACACATTTTGATTTTGAGAGGTTATATTTGCAAGGATTGTCTTTAATCGTCGAGCTAGCAGATTGTGAACAATTTTGTACTGTGATGTAGCATAGGCTAATAGGCCTAAATTGATTGAAGTTGGTGGCCTGCTTCCCTTTTAGGATTAAGACTACGAAAGTTTTGTTGATTTCGTTCAAGATTCTCCATGATCTGAAACTTTCTTGCACAAATATCACAATTTGCTTCTTTAGAATGCTCTAATAATACTTATAGAACTCATCTGAAAACCCATAAGGTTCTGGATCTTTGCGAGGGTTGAAAATCCAAACACATTCTTTTATTTCCTTAAAAGTAGACGTGTCATATTAACATTTTTTGTTTCATTGACAAATTGGCTATCCAGTTCTAGAATGCTATTGGTTATATTGGGTCTAGTCGAAGAGAAAAGGTCATTGAACTCAAAAAAGAAATAGTTAACAATTTTCCCTTTATATTTTGACCACTTTGAGCCCTTCTCGACTGCAGAAATTATGTTCCTCTTCCTTTCACCTTGATACTTTTCAGGAAGAAATGATTTTTGAGATCTTCTTCCCTTAGCCAAACTTCCTTTGTTTTTGGCAAAGAAATGCTTTCTAATCTTTCCCTTTGCACTCTAAGTCTTCTTCGACTTGTCTCTGCTTCTCCCCTATCTCTCCTGTAATGAGGTTTAAAATTTGCAAATCTGATTCAAACTTTTTGATTTTTTCTTGTGCAAAACCAAAGTGTTGCTTTTTCAAAACTCTAAGGTGCCTTTGTATGTTGTTTATATATCTTAGAGTTTTATGAGCCTCCATACCTCCCTAATTATTTATGTCCAAGATTTTCTCACCACCTCTTGGCTAGAGGCATCTTCAGTCCATGCTTTCAAGAATCAGAAAGGATGTAGGCTGAAGGAGTCCCTCTTATGAATAGTCAAAAGATTGGGGGAACGATGTGACTCTTCAGCAATCAAATGGAGAACTGTATCAAAGTCGTGCAACCATTTCTCACTAACAACCATTCGATCAAGTCTTTCTAATGCAAGATTTAAAAGATTGTTTATTGGACTAAATGAAACATTTGCCTGAGAAATTCATGTCAATTTCTCATCGTTTGTCCATTAACTTTTTAAGGTATTGAGTTATTCTTTAAATATCTCACTCGCCAAACTTCTCAGTCTCCTCAATTATTTCATTTAAGTTCCCAATCAAAGCCAAATGAACTTAACAATCAAATGTCTCCAAGAAATGGGCTTTTTAATAGAGGTACAACGTACCATGACAGGTGAACAATCTCCAAGCTTCAGTGTCCCCGCTTATTCTAATAGCACAACAAATACAACGATCGGTCTGCCATTAAATATCCAGCCCTACTTCATTTTTCCAAAGCATGAAAAACTCCCCTACGTTATCAATGACATCCAAACAAAAAATTTTGGAAACCCAAGTTTATGGCACTATCTCTCCAAATTGTGCTTTCTACCTTTAGTTTCCATTAGGAAAACTGCATCAGTGTTTTGCTTACGGATGAAGCTACGAATCACGTTGAGTGTTCTTTTGTTCTTGAGGCTCTTGCAATTCCTTGAAAGGATGTTCAATGGTGAGGGAAGCACTAATTAGGCCAGCCTCCTCAGTCAATTAAAAATCCTAAGCATTTCGGGAGGTTTACCCTAGATTAGCGTTACTCTTTCACTTTCTTTATCTTTCTATTCTTCATGCCTTTTTCTTCTAGTTTCTAGACTTGCTTATCTTTTCTTCCGAATTTTTGCCAAGACTAATGATAGCCTAAATGGGATTTTCTCCCCAGGACTAGGCATTTATACCTCAGCAGCAACTATGATGCTCTGTTCTTTGCAAACAATATTGTCTTCATCTTCATGCTTCTTGATTTCTAGCTCATTCCTACATTTTGCACTCCGTTTAGGCTCTTTTAATTCAGTGATCGCGATTTATTTGTTGTTTAGGAGTTCATTAATTTTGGGGGTCTTATTTTTAGATCCACTAGATTTGGTGAAGTAAGAAGAGCTTAACCTAATTTCTTTTAAGAAATCTGGCCTAACCCTTAGCTGTGGTTATCACAAAATTGGATAACTTTCCAATAAATGTTATGGCCCAGTGAGCCAAAACTTATGGGTCAAAGTTGAAAATACTTGATGCATAATTGCAGCTTTGGCCTCATAAAAGTTCCTTAAGAGTTGCTTTTCTAATGAAAGGTTTAGGGCTCTCAATTCTTGGCTAATTCCCAAGGTTGTTTGCATATCCTCTTGTGGTCTTTCCTTCATTTCACTGTCTCTGTTGTGCCTATGTTGCACCAGTCTCTCAGAAAATTCATTAATAAAGAAATTTTTGTTTTGTTTGACAAAAGTTAATTCAAAATTTGCCATTTCCTTATCAAGTTTTCTCCATTCTCCTTCCTCATTCGGTGAGTTTATGAACAATATAGTCATTTAATTATTTGCCTTGATCCAAAGGCCATAGTGCTTAGTCAATACTCCATTATTGTACATTATTGTAGTGGGTTTGTCAAACTGCATTTGCCAGTTACATGGTCAATCCAACCATATTTGTAACAGAGGTTAGAGAGCTTCTGATATTTGAATTGAATTAACGTGAATGTAAATCAGTAGAAGTCCGTGAATTTGCAAAATGAAAGTTGACATAACAAAAGATACCTCCTTCATAAAAGAATTTCCTGGCCATTATTTTAGGATGAGATGGGCTTGATCGTCCACATTCTTCCTCTGAAGATAGATTTTTTGTCAGCTTTGGAGTTGAAAGTAAATTTGAGCAGGTTCTTCTCTAATTTCTCGATTCGGACCTTACCTTTTAGTTTGCCAAGATTTTGCTATGATCTCTAATAAGGTGAATCGTCTGAAACTCCTAGAGTTCAGTATTTTCCCCAGTAGCATTCTACACGAAAAACACCCTTCTTCCTCAATTCAAGGTTGGAGATTGAAGGTTCAAAGTGAGTCGTGCAGGGTATCAACCTTCCCATTGGCCTTATCCATTAGTAGCTTGTTGAATATCCTAATGAAAAGTAGAAACTTGAATTCTCAAGAAGTTGAAAGCCAAAGATCTAAGTTAGCAAAGATGGAAGAATCAAAAGAGAGTTTACCATAGAGAAGAAAAAAAAAAGTTCTCACAACCAAAATGAGAGCACTAGCCTTTTTAAGATTTCTTTAAGTCAATTATTGTTAGTTTTCGCCTCACAGATCATATGATTCTATTGAGTTCATAATCTTTATATATCCTTTTGGTCATTTTAAAACGGTCAAGTTGCCAATGATCACTAATGATAACCTCATACGTTGGATTTAAAACTTAGGGCACAGTTAGCCAACATAATGGTTATTCCTATTAAAATGAGAATAACTATTATTTGGAATAAAAACAAGAAAAAAGAATAACTATTGATATTTATCTACATAGTAAGAATATTGAATTTTATTCAAAATTTATCATTTATAAATATTAAAAAAAAATTCAAATTTGGTCAAATTTATTGAAGAATCAAATTTTATATTTATTTATGTAGTTTTACTATATGATAAACCATTCAAATTTCCTTTCTTTTTTTTTTGGGTGCAAATATGATAAGGATATATATAAAGTGTATCAAGAATCAAATATGGAAAAAAAATTGATTTTTAAAATAAAAATAAAAAAATTAGCTAGTCCCTAAAATGAATGCATAAAATATTCTTTTGGAATAGCAATTATTTACTTTAAAAATGCATCAAACATGGGAAAATATAATATTAAAGAGTAGCTACTATATTCCTGCATTCGTTTCACAAACCCAAAATTTGCCCTTAATACTAAAATCTCAATTTTCCAATTTATCAAAAGAAAGTTACTTATTTCCAAATACAAAATGAAAAATCCAGGATGAAAAAATGGTATTAAACATGCATTAAAATTTCCATAAAAAAGAGAACCAAAAAAAAAAAAAAAAACATGTATTAAAATTAGTAGCGGATTCATAATTGTTATCCAAAAGGGTCATACCATTATATAATAATTTAAAAAAAATAAATATGCATAAAACAAAAATAATTATTCATAAGATAAGAAAAGTAACTGCTATAGAAAAAAAGTAAACATCTGTTTTTGAGATATTGTAATGTTTATTTTCTTTTAAAATAATTTTAGTGAAAAATATAATAGTGTCATAAAAGTAAGTATACATAATAAAAAAAAAAGTATATATAAAAAATGGAGGGTATGGGTCCAAGGCCTCTACTTAGTCTTGATTAAAATAAAATATATTTTATATATGTATTTATAAGCTTAATTTAATAGTAAAATTATTGAATATAGGTTTTGAGATTCAATATACAAATTTCAATAGGATGAAAATTTATTATTCCTGAAATTATAAAATAATATATTTTATAAATTGATATATATTAAAATATTATTATGCATGATCCCAGTGTGTCATCATTTGGTTCAATCACTTTTTATTTCACTCATAGAATGACACAAAATATTTTTCTTTTAGAAAAAAATTAATAGGGATGAAAAATGACCATATAATTCTACATCTATGGAAGCTTTTGTCTTCCATTGACCAATTTTTATTATATTTTTTAATAAAACGATATGTATATATTTATATATATGAAAATATTATGGTTAGGATGTCACTTTGTATTGCTTCAGTGACTAAAATTTAAAAATATTTTGAAGTTTAAATAAACTCCTATAAAGTTTATTTTGCCCAGATTTTAGTTATTCACCAAATTCACATTGTTTACCAAGACTTCATTAAATCTCAATCGTTGAAGCAATTCAAAAACTGATAATGACATATTGACCATAAAACCGTCAGAAAGCCCTAACCATAGAAGAATTGTCTTTATATATAGAGAGAGTCATGCTCATATCAAATTTGATAGTTTTATCTTCTATTTTAGCTTTTGGATTATATTAAATACTAGGATTTAAAATTTAATTATTGATAAAATATGAATTTAGTGACATACTAAAATCCTATTAAGTAAATCTTATAAGGATCCAAATGACCATTAATAAATTTTTAAATCTCATCTTCGATCAAAAGGCTGGAAAAAAAGAAGTCATAATGGTAAAACTTTAGGATAAATCGAATAGGTGATTGGTTGTGTGTATATGTATATATATTGATTCAGGCTTATATACCTTATGTTATTAGCATCAAATCTTTCTTTATTAGCTTTTGGATCGCATTAAAGTTAAGAAAAACACAAATCAAGATGGATCAAGTAAATTGACCTAATTGAACTAATTCAGTTCGGTTTAGTTTTTGGCCTATGATTAATTTGGTTCGATTTGGTCAAGCTTTAATCCAAACCAAATCAAATCAAACAGATCAATTATATTTTTGATCAAAATCTAGCAATTTTTTAATTCAATTTGATAAACTATACATATATATAATTTTTTTAATGCAATTAATTATATTTTTTATGCTTTTATATTATTCAGCTTAAGATATTAATAATATTAAATTCAAATTATATAATAAAACAATACCATATTGGTCTAAAGCCCAAACTGACGAAAAAAAAAAACAAAAAAACAAAAAAACCGACTGAACCGATTGAACTCCCACTCCTAATTAAGTGATAGGACTCAAAAAATCAATTAATTGCTTATAAGAATTTAGTGATATATTAAAATCTGATTTGGAAAAAGTGAATTCTATAAAGATTTGATGAACCAAATATATTTTTAAGTCTCACCATTTAAAATGATCAAATAGTCGATAAAGAAAGTCATGATGTGTGTGTATATATGGACACAGCCTATGTGGCAAGTCACGTCATCTAAAGTATAGCACATTATTTAAGTATGTTTTATTTTTTTTAATAAAACTTAAATAGAAAAGTAACACCTGTCAAATTTGCACTAGACTCACTAAAATTTGTTACAAAAGATTAGTTGAATTTTTTAAAAATTTAAGTGATAATTTATTGGCAATTAATAAAGATAACATGACTTTCCACATAAAGTATCTCTACAGTATCCTTACTATATTAAAATTCTCTCTCAGAATCTCTCTCCCCTCTTCTTTCTCTATATATATACATATTGTCAGTCTTACATAAAGTCCACCGTTAACTCGTTTTTACTTTAAGTCGATATGATGGTTTTAGCATCAATTTTTTTTAATAAAAAATGCTGTAAATACCCTTAAAATCAAGAAGGAGACCCACAAAATTATTAAAAAAGAAACGAAAAATTTGATCAAATAATGAAGAAAAAAACTATAATTAGATGGATAAATATTAAATATAAAAGTCAAATAGATTATAGAGCTAAAAGACATGAACTATAGGTGTCTAAGCCAAAAGCTATCAAAAAAAGATTTACGCCGGAATATAAAATTAAGTCTGATTTAATAGATGATAAATGATTTGTAAACATAACAAGATGGAGAAAGATAAAACATAGAAGTCCGTTTTAGACATCCCCAGATTCTGGACATGAGACCTGAGATTTAAAAATCTCCTTCTCTAATTTATCAAAAAAAGAAAAAAGAATAGCTTGGGAATCCTAAATCTATTATTTGAAAGACATAATATTCAAATTCAAATTGAGTAAATGACACACTAGGAGTACATTAGGTATGCATGACTGTATTAGCTTATTGTATTAGCATGTATTATATTAGTATAGTATGTATTGTATTGGCTTTTTTAATCATTGTACAACGTTTGGTGTTGAACTATACAACATTTTGGTGCATAATTTTACTATACTATAACTTTTTCTAATAAATTAATTTTAACAAGAAAAATATAGAATTTTTATTAATGAGTTTGATTTTTAATATTATTTATAGACTTTTTAGAAATAACTACATTATTTAAATAGATTAAGTTGATTTTTTATTATTATTCATGTAGTTTTATTAAATAATTAAATTTTTCATAATATATTAAATATAATTTTGATTATTATTTATGATAAGAATAATGCTGAAAGTCCTATTTAGTCTAACAACAAATCTATCAACTATATATATATTATTATTTGATTATTCAGTTATCTATATCTAGATTATATTAATATATTAATCATTATAATAATAACACGTGTATAGTTAGTAAATATGTTAGTAGATTAAATAATTCATTTAGAATCACTCTCATGATAATAGTTATATTATCAAAAGTTAAATAATATTAAAAAAGTTATAAAATCATCTAAAGTTTTACACTATACATAATATTAAATTGAGCTTTAATTATTATTTATGATAATTTTACATTATTAGAGTTATATAATATTAGGAAAATTAAAATATTACATTAAAAATAAAAATTCATTGCGTTTGTGTATTTGTTGTATGTATATCATAAGAAAAAAAAAACTAAAAAGAAATACAAAAAGAAGAAGAAGACAACAACGTTTAAAAAAAAATCAATTATAAACTTTCAGCAAAGACACAAAAAAGGAAAAAAAGTAATGTTTTAGAAAAAACAAAAAATTCCATCAGTTTTAAATATTTTAACTTGGCAAAGAAAAAAAAGAAAAAAGAAATAAAATCCATCGGCTATAAACTTTACGAAGGAAAGAAAATAAAAAATATAAAAAGGGTCTAATTAGATTTCTTTTATACAATTTGTATAAGATTTGAGGAGAGCCCATCACTTTTTAATACGATTTAATTTTTTAATTTTTGTTGTCAAACATAACAAAAATAATTAGGTGGTCTTAGTGCATTTCCAATTATTATTTTCATTAGAGTTTATGTGGCAGAAGAAATATAAATTTTTCTGCTTATGTAGCACAATGTTTATTTAATTGACAATGTCTATCTAAAAGTTATATCTAGTGGTTGTGTTCAAAACAAACTAAAAATGTTCTAAAAGTTAACTAAAATTAATAAAAATAATATAATTAATGAATTAGACTGTCTAACAGACCCTCTAAAAGTTTACATCTTCTATTTTTTTATGCTACATTAGCTTAATGGACTATTTAGACAGAGCCATTTGAGAATATTTTTAAATTAGATTGCCTATTTATCTTATGTGGCAATAATTTTTATGAAAAAATAATAATTGGAGATGCTCATAGGACCACAATGTCCAAAACATAAATTTGTGTGGGACCTACACACAAAACTTACATGATGTGATAAATTTTGTATCTTGAAATTTTATTGTTCCAAAACTATCTAATTTTTCTCTAAGCATAGAATTGTATAATATAGTAGAGTTCAAAGTTTCTAATGCATGCTAACACATGTTACCAAACATGCCCTAGCTGAGGATATAAATACATCCCATTTTAATGGTTGATGTAGTCTAGGGACCAAGGACACAAAAAGACTTGACTAGAAAAGCTAATCCAATATAAAAAAAGAAAGAACCTAAAGTGAAAGAGGCACGCTTTTACTTCGGTGAATTATTTAAGAAAGAAGAGAGGGGATCAACCTTTGGCATCGTCTCAAAATAATCCATTAAGGGCTATTTATGTTTGGAATTTATGTATTGAGAAAGATTTACATACAATCGTTGTGCCATATTATTTTTTATCATTTTCATATATCATGTGCAATTTTAATAAATTATCTATAGCTGCTTATGAGTGATCCGATGTACCATATTATATACACAACAGTTGTATATAATTTTTTTCCATACGATAAATATACTTTTAAATCTTGACCATATATGAAACCGATTATACTTTGGCTCAAATGTATTACCAAAGATAACGACTCATATGCTAACATAGGTACCCTAGAACTTCACACCTTTGATATTACTGTACTTTTCTTTTGCAGAATTCTTTGCGAGCAAAGTTTATCATACTAAATGAAACTTAGACAATTTTAGGGTAATTTCTTTTCAACCTTTGCACATAGAGCATATAATTTTTTTGGGTAACATGCATTAGAGAATGGCACCTAATATAATTTAGTATAGTGAATTAAAAACTAAATAGCAAATTTACGAATTGGTCGTGTATACATATATTTATAATTAAAGTGATCAAGTTGTGCTGTAATCAAAATATAAAAAAAAAAAAAAAAACATCATTTCTATTCTTCCCTTTGTTCACTGAAGATGACCTATGTTCCTCATAGAGAAGAAGAGGGCATGGTAAAGGGAAAGGATAGCATTTACAAATTACACTAACAAACTATAGATCGGTTCACAAAATCATAAAAGACAAAGCAATAAGACGACCTAATACCACATAAACTTATAAGCACATTTAAATGATAAAAAAGGACAAAAGATACCATATCCATAGACCTACAAAAACTTGAGATTAAAACAAGGTTGGAGAATCAACAAGGATGAAAACTAAACAACCTACTGGGAGTCCTCAAAAGTTGGAAGTTCATCAACAGCTAGCCTTAGGGGAATAAATTATACTATATATAAAGCATTGTCGATAGTGTTAATAAATTCTTGGGAAGTTTTGTAGATTGGTATTCCCCATGACAAGCTTCAATGCAGGCTTGAAGTTTAACTTCTTCGGTTACATGCTTGAATAACAGGTCTTTTTCGAGCATGCTGATACCATTCTGACTAGCATTATACTACTTGCTTGCAATGAGGAGGCCTTTTGTGATAGGGAAGTAGACATTTCACCTTAATTGGTTTGATAAGCATTAAATTTTTGCTAGGATTCAAGAAAGCAGTTATTGCTTTTGTCCAAAGTTTTGCTTAGGTAGTTGATGTATAATTGTGCATGTGAATGACGTCTAGCTATTTGCCTCTAAAACATACAATGATATACATAAACATTTACACTGTTACATTGTACAGGATTTGTCATTAATCGATATTGTTAGTTACAAAAGTATCACTAATAGTAGTGATTAGTGACACATCTGGCAAGAATCTCATCTAGAATCTCATATGAGAGAAAAATCTCATATATATATGAATTTTTCTAGTAGCTCCTATCACTTATGGCAACTTGGTTATTTTATTGAAACTCACATGTACAAGCTTGTAAAAGGGCAATTTTTAGTCATACTTAAACTCAACCGTTATTCTTGTTTTGAGTTTTTTTGTATGGATGCCCATTGCTTAGAGTAGTTGAAAAAGGAATGTGTTAGAAAACTTGATATTTTGCCTGACTTGTAGTTACTGCGTAAATTATCTTTTATAACCCTAGAAAAAACATAAAGTTTTTATATTCTTCTCCATCTCTATTTTGGCTTTATATCTCTCTCTCATCTCATTCCTAGATCATTTTTTCCTGGTGAAAAAAAAAATAAAAAATGCATTTTTATCAACTCTTTCTCTCTTATTTTTCTTCGCATATCATATTTTTGTTTGGTAAAATACGGAAAAAAAAATGCCTCTTCATCAATATTTTTTTAAATATCTCTCTATCTCATTATCCTCTTCATTAATAGTTAACTGACATTGTATTAAGGGATAAATGTACTTTAGTACTTTGTAGTTTGCTAAATTTGCATATTAGAAATTCAGGTTCCAAATGTAACACATTAAGCTTCTAATTTATATTTTATGGCACATTAGGATTTCAAGATTGAAGTGTATCACATTAAGCTTTCAATTTATATTTTATGTCACATTAGGTCTTCAAATTTCAAATGTATCACATTAATATTTCAATTTATATTTTATGCTACAATAAACAATTAATGTACTTTAAAACCTTCTATATATTTTTTAAAATAAAAAGCACTATAATTAATTTAAACATTTAATACTTTCTACTTTTAAAAAATTACAATTTAATCGAATTAAATTAAATTTAACAAAATCTGTTAAATGCAGTATGATAATTCTAAAACTCTTTTCTTTTATCAATTTTCTAAAATATTTAAAAAATTATTTTTTTTCTTCCGAAAAAATTTATTCATCCTATAATAAAAAAAAATTCATGATGAAAAAATATAGGATTAAATAAATTTTCATGATAATTGTTTTTAGCAATTTAAGATAAAAAATATCATGATGAAAAATATATAGGATAAAAAAAAATTCATGATAATTTTTTTTAGCAATTTAGAATGAAATAAAAAGTTTTAGATGAAAATAAAATTAGATGATTTTTTATTTATATTTTTGAAAATTGGCAAAAAAAAATGTAAATTAGAGACTTAATGTGTTACATTTGAAATTTAAAAGTCTAATGTGACATATAATATAAATTGAAAGCTTAATGTGGTCCACTTGAAATTTGAGAATCTAATATGACATAAAATATAAATTAGAGACTTAATTTGTTACATTTAAAATTTAAAAATATAATGTACAAATTTATCAAATTACAGAATACTAAAATGTATTTATCCATTATATTAATAAACCCACAAATATTATCTCAAAAACATTGCTTGAGGAACCAAAAACTTAATTTTTTTCATCAGTGTAAAGTAACGGAGAACAACCTATTTCAAACATTTTATATATAAAAAAAAAATTCCAAATCCCTTTTCATTTCAGAAAAAAAATAAAAATTGACGGAATAATTTTCTACCGAATATAAATCAGCTTATTTAAATATAATAACTTTTTATTATCCAGTAATTTTCACCCAAAATCTAATTTTTTTTAGGAAAGAAATTTTGTTTTAACAGATTAAATTTCTACTAAATATATATTAACTTACGAAATTAGAATAATTTTTTCATTACCTAGCAACTTTGGGATACTTGTTTTCTCTTCGAAAAAAAAAAGAAAAAAGAAAAAGAAAAGTGTCCTCCACACCACTAATCAAAATGAAAAAGCAAAAAAGAAAAATAATATTTGTAATCCTCTAGGCCCTTCAGTGGGTCCCGGTAACCCCACCAACCCCTTTTCCATATTCTTTATCTTTTCTGCATAAAGCCAAAAAAACAAAAAACAAAAAACAAAACAAAAAAGAAATATTTAAAAACAAAAAACCAAAAACAAAACAAAAAAGAAATATCATTTGTACACATTCACCCCTTTTTTTTCAATTTCTCTCCCTCTGTTTTTCTTTTTCTTGTATTTTCTCGCTCTATCCCCACTTCCTCTTTTTCTTTTCTTTTTATTTTTTTACTCAATTTTCTCTTTTTTCTTATGCATTAACCATATTTCATCCAAAACGATAATTTTTTTTAACAAATTATTTCTCTATATTTTAATTTCATTGATTGTAATAATTTGATCATAGATGAGCTGTCGTAGCTTTTCTGAAGCTTCTATAATATAATTTTTTTTCTTTTTTTGTTAGAGATTTATATCTCTCATTCTTTCTCTTTGGACAAACCAACAAAGCTATATCTCTATTTTTTAATGAAGGTGTCACTTTTATCTTTGAGGTTAACTTCATCGTTTTAGTTTTTAATTTTATTTTATTTTATTGAGATTGGAAAGAAAGAAAGAAGATGAACAAGAAAAAGATAAAGTAGGGAAATATGAGAGATTTTGAAAAAGAAGAATAAAAGAGAGACAGAGGGAAATACAAGATAAAATGGAAACGTGAAGTAGAAATTCAGAAATTGAAAAAAAAGGCATTTTGAAAATGAAATTGTGCATGCACAGTAAAAATAGGCAAAATAATCAAATTTTGCAAGGGGTGGAGCTTATTTTTTCAACCATCCGTATAAAAAATCCTTTTGTATTTTATCTCTTCTTCATCTACATTGGAAAAAAAAAAAAAAAAGACCAGTTCTAAAGAAAATCCTCTCTTGTCTATCACCTTCCTTTTCTCATATAAATTTATGGCCAATGATTTATATAGATCTTTTTTTTTTGGTCAAAAATGATTTATATAAATCTTGTTCCATAACTTTACTTTCTTTCTCATCTACGGTAAAAAAAATAAATAAAATAAAATAAAATTGTGGTCGAAACTCAAAACAAAAGTAAAATGGGCTAGTCTAAATGGTAAATAATAGATAACGACATTTAAAAAAAAATGGATAAAATAGATTTGGTGGTTGTGATGCTAGCTAAAAAAATTATAGACCGGGATAATTATTCTGTGGCAAGGTAATATATTACTTGGTAAATTTTAACACGATCCGTTAATACGACACTAACACGAACGTTTTTTAAAAATTTAAATTTAGCTGAAACGGATTGAGTTGATAACGGGTGAACCCGTTAAGAATTCGTTAATATATGTTCAAAATATATGGGCCAATTAAACTGGGCTTAGGTAATAGGCTCTGAGAATTTGGCCCGAATAATGTGGGGCCAGATTAAACTGCTGTACTGTAATGGCCGACCGTGTGTGGGCTGGGCTCAGCTACTAGACTTGGAAGGTTCAGAAGAAACAGCGTAGGAGAAAGATATTAATCTATTCACGAAATTACCCTCAACGTTCGATCTGCTGAAGAACTCGGCGATGGAGAGAGACAGAGTGAGAGCGAGCGAGCAAGCAAGCTTGAGCTGGTGGTAGCAGCAGTCGTCCGTACAGATTTCTTAGTCTCCCGAACTAATAGACCCCAATGACAACCCTAATATCCCAGTTCCTGAGTACTTTTCCAAACATTGATTTCCCGCATTCGAACTTTCTATTCCATTTTCCCTCGCTTTCTCGGAAAAGCCGAAAACTTTTCCACGTTTCCCTCGGAAATTGGCCCCGGACTCCAAGAACGTTTGGATTCTCCTCGATCAGAGCTAATTGTGCTTCTGAGTCAACGAGTTATGGCGGGTGGGACGATTTGAGACTTGCTGACGACGACTCGGACCGACCTGGTGAGTCGGACCAGTTTCGTAAATTTCTTGTTTCCGTAGGAATTGATGATAGGAAGCACGTCGTTGTGTTTCTGTTAGGCCTCGTCTGTGCTTTGGCTATTTCTAGGGTTAGGGTTTCTTCAATTGTTGTATTTCCTGCTACTGTGTTGGTTTTTGCTATTGGGTTTTCAATTGGAGTTGTTCGTGGTGGAGGTATAGGCGAAGTGAGCTTAACTGGAAATAAGAGACGGGTGAAGGAGGAAAGTTTTAGGGTTTACACTGAAAAATTGAGGAATTTGGTTGAAGTTTTTAATGGGTTTGATGTTGAAGTTAGTAACCTAAAACATAATATACAAAAAGCTATTGACTCTAGAGAAATTACGGTGGTTGATTTGGAAAATTATGTTAAGGTAGTGGAATCAATTAGTTTATCGGCCTCAAGTGCTAAGAGCACAATTGAGGCTTCTATACAGGTTGTGGGTAGTTCTATTGTTCAGTTAGCTGAGAATCAGAAACCTACCAAGAGAAAGAAAGAGCTCGGTGAAATTGGTTATGAGTTTTTGAAGTCTTGTAGGGGTTTGTTTAGTGAAAAAATTTCTGATTCCAAGCCTATTAAAGTAAAAAATAACTTTAAGCAGGAGAACACAGCGGTTGCCGTGGATGATAAAGTTCGTGATAATAATTTAGTTCCATCTGTTGAAGAAATGGTTTTCAATTCTGTTAATGTCAATAAACAAAAGGAGAATACTGGTCTTTATCAACATTCATCAAACAAATACATTTTAAATGAAAATGGCAACGCAAGTACAAAAAATGGAAAAATGAGTTGGGAGGAGATGAGTGGAAATGATAACAGCATTACTGAGAGCAAAGAGTATGGTTCTCAGAATAACAGATCCTGGTTTATGAATGAACAATGTATTTCTTTCAAGATGCATCATAATAATCAAACTGACAGATGGGACTCCTGTGATAATCTACTTGGTTCTGTGAATTATAGTGTTAGAATGAAACATATGGAAAGTGAAACTGGGATTGTACAAGAGAAACAGATTAAGAAATCTGATGCAGTTTACCAGTCTTCTCGTATAAAGGAGGAGGGTGATAATAATAGTTATGGGAAAGACAATTTTCATGTCAATGATAACCTGTCTGGATATGAAAGTGCTGTGCCTTCCCCTGCATCTTCAATGGTTTCGGATGATGTGATGTTTGACAGATATCTCACTGAAGCTAATGGCCTGCTGAATCAAGCCAAGGAATTCATAAAGGATAGACATGAAACAGAGCGTGCAGAGATCATATTGTGCAGGTCTGCCAAGCTACTGTCAAAAGCTACATCTATGAAGCCCATGAGTTTGTTGGCTGTGGGCCAGTTGGGAAACACTTTTCTTCTTCATGGAGAACTAAAATTACGGATTAGTCGTGAGTTGAGAATCCTCCTTTCCAGAAGAGACCTTTCATCCGTTGAAAAATGGGGTAGAGTACATGATAGAATTAGGAGTACAGATGAAATTGCATCTGTCCTCATTAACGCGTGTGAAGAGTGCGAAGAACTCCTCATGGAAGCAGGCAGAAAGTATAGGCTGGCTCTGTCTATTGATGCAAATGATGTGAGGGCCCTGTATAATTGGGGTCTTGCTCTCTCCTTCCGTGGGCAGTTGATTGCAGATATCGGCCCGGTAAGCATTCTTTTTGTTGCAATTGCCTTGTTTGTTTGACTTCCAGAAATCCATGAGAAATTCAGGCAGATCAACTCGTGTGAGTTTCATCACATTGAATTTGATTTACGCTTTCTTTTTTCCCTCCCAATTTTAGTTAATTTTTCTACTTATATTTAATGTTAACTTATACAAATTTCTTTTCAAGTTTAGCACGAATTTCAATTTTGTTCTGTTAACCCAATTTTTTTCTTTTCAATTAGGTTCTTTGTTTGCAAATATTGTTAAAATCTGGCAAAATTAAACTCTGTAGTGAGAATTTTGAACAATGCAATTCTGAATAGAAATTTTTTGTAGAATTATCATGACTGTATAATATGGTTCAGTATATAAATTATTTTTGTCAATTTTATTGTTTATCTTAAGTATGTCTTTTCCAAATGAAGCTCAATTGATCTTTTAATTTTATCAGTTATTATTAATTTACAAATTATATTTAATAGGGACATGCCAAAATTTGTTGGATTTTTGCAAAATTTGTTGATTTTTTGCAAAATTTGTTAACACAAGTACCTAAATGTAAGTTGCGAGTTGTAACATTAATAAAAGTTCAGTCAAAGACTTGATTGAATACCAAAGTTCAGGGGGAGGGGTTGTGGAATGGGAGTTTGTAATCTATCCTAGATTTTTGTTGGGGAAGGGGGACAACCCCTGTTTACTGATTATTTCTTTTTTAACTATATTTTCATGGTTCTCAGGAAGCTGCTTTTGATGCTGACAAAGTGTTTTTAGCTGCAATTGACAAGTTTGATGCTATGATGTCCAAAGGCAACGTTTATGCACCTGATGGTATGTGTAGTTTTCGTAGAATACCTTTATTTTATTTTATGATACTAATGCACCTAGAAACGTAGTTATGTAATTTTAATGGACTAAATGAATTCAAAATATGAAACCGAAAGAAGCTACTGCAAGATGTATAATGTGACCAAGACTATATTAAATATGTTTTGCCTATGGCACAGTATTGTTTGGAAAAAAAACTTATTCACAACTTGTCACTGAACAAAGCAAAACTATTTTATCTTACAACAATGAGCAAAGCACTTGTGACTGAGTTAAAAACTCGAAAAACCTTAGTTGCACACATTATTTGTTCAGGGGTGAGTCTTGTGTCCTGTTAGTTATTCTTGATTTCACACCTTTATCGTGCTCCCTGCTCTACTAGTTTTAAGATTCTCATTTGCAATGGAAAAATATGAAGTGTATAAGGCTAACTTGAGGTATGAATGACAGCTCTGTTCAGATGGGGCATGATACTTCAGCAAAGATCCCGCTTACGGCCGATAAACAGTAGAGAGAAGGCAAAGTTATTACACCAGGCAAAGAGGTTATATGAAGATGCTCTTAATATGGACTCCAACAATCTCCAAGTAAGGCAAGCCTTGTCAACATGCATATCTGAGCTTAGCAGTAGGCACTATTAGTCACATTTGTAAAAGACTAAAATGGCCAACTGCATTGCCCCTCCGTCTCCAAATTCGTCTCTACTTTACGTTATTTGCGGAAAATAGAGAAGGTGTTGATTCCTCAATTGATTCCCTACAAAATAAGATTGATAACAAAAGGAGAGTATGGAATAAAATCTCCTTGTTCAATCAGTTCATTGGATTAAGTAATTTCTATAGTCCCCTCCTTTCTACCAAGAATGAATGCATTTGCATTTCTGGGTAGGTTCACACCAGACAGCATGTTGCTATTAGAATAATGCAAGCTTGTTGGTTGCAAATCAAATTGAGATTTGAAGCTGAACACAAATTACGTGATCGGGCTCCTCACAGCTAACATTGTTAGAGAAAGTTGTGGGGCTTTGTTTATTATTTATTTGATAACAAGCTGCAACTTCATTATGCATTAGAAATTTGTTTAGATTTATTGCTTAGTTGGAAAAACTACAGCTACCAGCTCTATGAGATAAAATGTACATCCTTGCATACTTTCAATGAATAATATCCTATTACCATCAAATTATGTTTGACATCGTTTTTGTTTTTTGATTTTGGATAAACGCTTTTCTAGTTTTGGATAAAAGCTTTTTTTAAAATCTGAAATACTTTTAGAAAATTGTTAAAATACTTTAAAAAAATTATTAAAATACTTTAGAAGCGAGATCTTTAAAAGCAGCTTCTGATGTCATATGGACCAAAGGATTTAGAAATTTATAAATGAATGCTATTCGATAATTTTTCTCTCATTTAAGAGTTTCCAAATGATTTTTGACTGGGAAAGCCTCATAGATAACAGGCTTTGGAAAAAAAAAAAACAGGTGTGTCAGCAATGTGGTCGGGACTTCTGGATAAATCTCTGCTATTAGATATCCCAATAGCTTTTTATATGTAAGAAAAGAAACTGAAGAATCTTGAGTCAAATATGTATTGACTGTATCATATCAATAATTATATGATAATTAATTAAGCAAAAAGAGTTTAGCATAAACATGCTAACAAGAGAGCGTTTGAAAGGTTGATGTCTCTATTTAAGGACTTTTTTTTTTTTTTTGGTAAATCTCTATTTAAGGACTCAAACCATCAGACATGAATACTATGGTATATTTTAGTGAAAATTTTATTCAGGAATATTGAAATCGTTGGTGTCTAGGTTGGAGTTTTGGCACTTTTACTTCATAGGATTTGAATCCTCTCATCTTGTGGGGGCTTATGCAGGCTTATCCCATAGATTTCACACGTTCCCGTAAAACTTTCAACATTCCTGCAAATGTAACCATGCCGGACAAAGTTCCATCCTCTTCAACAACCCACACATAACTCACACGGTGGGCAAGAGCTTGAATCATCACTGCCACCATCGAGCTCCATGGGTAGCACACAATGGCTTCCGACCTCCTTACGAGCCTCGCTGAGTAGCCGCCTAACTTCCCAGTCCTCACAGGGCCAAACTCTTCGTCTGATGAACTTGAACAGAATGAAGAAGATGATGAAATTGTGGATTCTTCTTCCATCAACTCCACAAATGCCCCATAACCACGCTCCTCTAACCTCTCTTTCACTAGCTGCACCAAGTCCTCTGGTGGACCACCACAGTCAATATAAGCCATCAAATCTCCAGCTGTGAGAGTTGCTATCGCCGCTGCTGTGGTCTCCTCGCAGCAATTGAGAGTGAAGTTTGAGATTTCACCAATCAACTTGCCTTCAACATCAACAATGGCAACAGAGGTTTGATGAGCAAGTGAGCTGCAGATAAGGGCCAATGCAGATGATGCAGGGTCATCGTAAGGGACGACTGGGATGTTGTCGGATTCGATGACATTAAGGGAATTAATGGGATTGATTGCGGTGGGGCAAAAGAGGCCTATGCAGTTGAGGAGGTAGCGGATAATATCTTCCTGGGTAAGCCAGCAGTATTCGCGGTTGTTGTGGAGGGTGAAGTCAGAGGAGGGGCTCTTGAGGTTGAGGAGCTTCTTTCTTGTGCTGTTCCTGGTTTGAATTGGTATGACGAGGTTCTGTGCACCTTCAAGAATTACATCTATGGCCTCCACCAAGCTGAAAATACAAGTTAATGCTTCTGAGTTAGTACATGAATGACTCTGTCAAGAAAATAAAAAAATGTTTTGAGGTTTAATTATGAACTATGTACAAACAGCAAAGTCTAACAATTACAAAAAATAGAATAGAAATTTCTGAAGGAAAAAATTTCACACCAAGCGAAAATAAATTCTATCAACATCAGAGGCGGTGCTTTTCTTGAAAACACGCAAAGAGAAATCCAGAAAGCCCAACAATTAACAAATAATTAAAAATTAAGGAATTAAGCTTAATTTCAAAAGATTTTCCTCCACTTTTTGACCATGCTATTATATATTTTTGTTTGATTATGTAATTAGAGATTTGTACCCATATGCTAAAGTTATAGATATATTGTCACGCGTCAAAAAAAATTCTTTCTAATAAAAATAAAGGGGTGGCAGTTTAAAACGCGTGTTGGATTTACAAATAAAGAAAAGTTCAGAGGTCAAAGATGAATAATTTATTTTAGTAACAGAAAAATAATAATTATTATTATTATTTTTAAACCCTAAAAATTCAAAGGAATCGTATCAAGAAAATACAAGAAACGAAGCGCCGCCGAGTCAAAAAACTGAATCGAACAAAAGAAAAGAAATACAAACCTGACGTTGGGTTCCAAATGCCTGACGAGCGCAGTATCCTTAGGAATCAAATCGGAAACCGAAGCCTGAAGCGCCGCCAAAGGAGACGAAAGGTTTTGTTCGTTGCAGAGAAAACAGATAACATCGACCATGCAAACCTTCCCTACACATCTACAACAGCTCTCATCCCCAATACTACTGCTCTTCCTATGGTCACAGCTCCAAACGCTTATACAGCTATCTCCGAGCTTTCTCAGCGCCGATAAGGCTTCGCCGACGGTGGCGGTGACAGAAAGCAACCTAAGCGCAGGCTTTCCAAGGCATAGTTCAGACACCTCATGTGCGAACAAACTCACTGCCATGCACTGAACAAGTTGTACGAAAAAACTAAAAGTAAAAACGCTCAAGCTTTTCCGGCTTCGAATGGAAGAAGAAAAACCAGAAACGGAGACAGAAAAATAGAGAAGAAGAAGATTATATGAATGGAGATTTGAAGACGTTTCTAGAGAGAGAAAGTACAAGGGAGAGAACAGATTGTTGTGGTTGTTAGAGCAAGAGGAGGAGGGGGATAGATTGGGGATATTATTTATAGGCAATCGTTACGGGGAATAGCCGGTCATTTCTCCGGTATCCTCGCTCATATTTGGGCTGTAAGTGGGTCCCTTTCACGAATTTAATAGAGATTACAGCTATTCGCTACAGGAACTACGGTCTCCTAGATCCGCTGTGAAAAAATATATATATATATATATATTATTATTTTTTTTAATTATAGAATTTATAGATAAAACCTTCTTTTCACCACGCGGAAAATTTTCAGCTCCTGGTGGGGGTGGGAATGCCACATCTTCTCCAAATGTTGGTTGTTTATGTTATTAATACTTCTTTTTCTTCATATTTTTTTCTTTTCAATTTTTATATGAGATAAATGTATTTTAAAACTGTTCAAAATTTAAATTTTTTAGAAAATATTATTAAAATTAATTAAACGTTTAATATTTTTAAATTTATAAAAAATTGTACTTATTTCAATATTATTAAATTTAACAGAGTTTATTAAATACAATTTAAATATTTTTTAAAATTTTATTCTTTATTAATTATTTGAAATATTAAAAAAAAATTTACTTAATTTTTTATTCTAAAATATTTTTCATCTATTTTTTCTTAAAATAAAAAATATTTAATTTTTTTTCTTTTTAAATTGCTAAGAAAATTATTTATCATGAAAATATATTTCATATATATATATATATATATATTTTTCCTCATGAAAATATTTTTATCTTATATATTTTTTCATTATGAATTTTTTTTAATCCTAAAATATTTTTTGAACTTTTTTATCCTAAATTGCTAAAATTTATTTTATTATGAAAAATTATTTCATCTTATATATATGTATATATATATATATATTATTTTTCATCTTGTATAGTTTTCATCATAATTTTTTTTTATCTTAAAATCTAAAAAGAAAAAATTAGTGAAAATGGCGGCGCCGAGATGCGGTGGTGGTGGTCTCCCATTCCTCCTCCGTCGCCAACCTGGAAGAAGAATGGACAAATGGGTCCTAGAAATTCCACGTGGAAGACAAAGGAGGTGGCGGCGGAGGGGGAAGAGTAGTGGAGGCCGTGACTGAAGTCCACATGTGAGAGCTGGGACTCATTGGGGTCGGAAGAGGTGGAGACGGGGTTTACAGCACTAGGGAGGGAAGAACCGCAAGGGTTTCACAAACATTTTCCTTCTTCGATCTCTCTATCTCTCTCACTTTTCTATGAATGTAGTGGTGGAGGAACAAAGGACAGGTTTGAGATGTGGCAGAGACAATGAGCTTTGGGCAAAATTGTGAGAAATGCCTGACGAATTTTTTCCTAATTTTTTTTTACGAATGGTCGTGAAAAAGGGACAGATAGGGAAAGAAAAAGACGCTGAATGCCCCTGGATTTTCTGTTCACGCTATCTACATGTGATTTTAACGTACAAAATTGGATGAAAATGATGAAAAGTATCAAAGTTGTTGAAATTTGTGAGTTCATGTATATGTTTGCAACGAAAAAATGTTCGGTTACCTAAGTGTAACATCAGATATAATTCGGGTATCCCATGTATAATTTGCTCTTTTTAAAACCAAAGCAAAAAAAAAAATTAAAAAAAAAATTCAAGAAAAAAATAGATAAAAATGTTTTTGTTAGAAAACTTATGGAGTCTAACATGTATGTTTTATAGCAAATTCTTATATATATGTATAATATTTTTACATATTTTCTTTTTGATTACAAATTATAAAAGGAAAAATTTATATTTAAAAACATTATACATATATATAGGAAAATATACATGTTGGCTTCATAAGCTCCCCAACAAAGACATTTTTATTTATTTTTTTCTTGAATTTTTTTGAAGTTTTGGGTATATTACATCCTCCTCCTTTGAGGTTTCCCTAAATAACATTTAAATCCAGTGTCAGTTTGCGTCAGCGTTAGTCTTCTAGATATGCAAAAATACTATAATGCTCTTATCTTGTCAATTTTAATGGAAAATAACAAACGGAAAGGAAGGGATGTAATTTAGGCAAACTTCAGAGATTTAAATGTCATTTAGGAAAATTTTAAAGGAGGGGGATATAATATATCCTATATATATATATATAGAGAGAGAGAGAGAGAGAGAAAGTCATGCTATAAATATCAACAATTGAGGATTTTATGGAGCCTGATTGTGGATTTTTTATTGTTTTTTTTTTCTAGTATTTGGGACTGTTTAAGACTATTTTAAACAAAAAACATAATAAACTGTTTTTTAGCAATTTTTTTTTTCAATTTGGTTTAAAATAATCTCAAATACTATAAAACCAAAAGAAAACAAAAAACATAAAAAAAATTAAGAAAAAAACACTAAAAAAGATCACAAACGGGATCTATAATGTCCCTAACTGTTGGGATTTATAGCAAAACACAAGGGAGGCTAATATTCGAATAACACCCCATTCGAATAAACATGTCTATTAACAAGAAGATTGTTTTTGGCCATTGGATTAAACCAACGACCCAAATCGAAGGAGCAAAGCCGTAAGCATTTTCTTTTCCTGTGAAGCCAAATTGAAGACAAAGCCAGAGCACTGCAATGACAATTTGCGTATAAAGAAGATGAAAACAATTTTAGCCGAAGTGATTTATGGCGACAATAAAGCCCTATGCATGTGCTGCGAAGCTGAAAGCGATTTTTACCATGTATTTCTGGCAATTCTCCTCCTCCGCACTCTTGTCCTCTTAGGTTAGAATTATTTTTTCCTCTTTGATTTCTATTTTTTTTTCCTATGGTTTCTATTTTACATGAAGTTTTGGTTTTTTTGCCTCGATTCGTTTAGATGTGTCTTTCATGTAAGCTTTATTTACTAAACCTGATTTTTCCATGGTCGAAACTAACAAATTATTTTATAACTAATATTTATCAGTAGTTCATAGAGATGTAACCAAAATATGCTTTAGTATGGACCTAAAATCAACTTCAATATGGATATGCTCAAGTTTTTCCTTGTAGTCAATTTCTGATATTAACCTTGTTATATTCTTCTAATTACATGTAAAACCTTGGCGTGTTAGTTTTGAGATCTCTATGTATGATAATGGAGTACCTACTAACTTTATAGGGCTAATGAAAAATGATCTAGAGATAGGAAAAATGGAAACAAATTGTTTTGAAAAAGAAAAAAGATAGAAAAGACTTCCATTTTCTATAATTCAAAACATTTGTTATAAGTTATAATTCAAAACATTCTATCTTGAAGGTTTTATCTTCAATTTATGTTGGTATGAGTGGCATTCTTGGTGATATTCAAATCTTATTAGAATCTTATTAAGAGTTTGTTCCATCATACCTTGGCTAATGCATAGTGTGCTAAGATCACTATCTAAATTTTTTGTTGCCAATGCTAAAGCAGAGATGTAATGAGCTTAACACCTTACATAGACTTTTTTCTAATGAGAAAACGATCTAGAGATAGGAAAAATGGAAACAAATTGTTTTCAAAAAGAAAAAAGATAGAAAAGACTTGCCTTTCCTATAATTCAAAACATTTGTTATAAGTTATAATTCAAAACATTCTATCTTGAAGGTTTTATCTTCAATTTATGTTGGTATGAGTGGCATTCTTGGTGATATTCAAATCTTATTAGAATCTTATTAAGAACTTGTTCCATTATACCTTGGCTAATGCATAGTGTGCTAAGATCACTATCTCAAATTTTTGTTGCCAATGCTAAAGCAGAGATGTAATGAGCTTATCAACTTGCATAGACTTTTTCGAATGAGAAAACGATCTAGAGATAGGAAAAATGGAAACAGATTGTTTTGAAAAAGAAAAAAGATAGAAAAGACTTGCCTTTTCTATAATTAAAAACATTTGTTATAAGTTATAATTCAAAACATTCTATCTTGAAGGTTTTATCTTCAATTTATGTTGGTATGAGTGGCATTCCTCGTGATATGCAAATCTTATTAGAATCTTATTAAGAGCTTGTTCCATCATACCTTGGCTAATGCATAGTGTGCTAAGATCACTATCTCAAATTTTTGTTGCCAATGCTAAAGCAGAGATATAATGAGCTTATCAACTTGCATAGACTTTTTTTAGGTTATATATAATGATATTATTTTTCGATTTTGTTCAAGACAATAGTTGTATCAAAAATATAGTTTCAATTCAATTTGTTCTAGTTTAGTTCATGAAAACACTTAATAAGTTTTGTTGTACCATTTATATGTTCCTAACTTTGGTTGCTTATGCTTAATTAACCATTATTCATCCAAACATGATCATGCTAATAGAAAATGTTCATTGGTTGCCCTTCTAAATGATTGTGGACACCATTTTACATCCGAATGGTAGTCTCAGATGTGATCTGAGAGTGAGCCCTAGGCATCTTTGTTGTGGTGTATTTTGATAACTCGCAAGTGCACGAATCAACAAGTAATAAAGTGGTTTTATTTGAGAAAACCGATATTGATCCCACAGGGAATAATATCTCTAAATTTGTATTTAAATCAACTGTCAATTAAACTAATAAAAGTAAAGAGATTGTTTGTTGAGTGATTGAGTGATTGTTGTGTAGCAAAACATTAATGAAAAGAAAAGCAATATTGAAATTGAAAGCAAGGCAGCAAGCAAATCAATTCAAAATTTTACGAAACAAGGATTATGGCTTCACCACTATTACTCCTATTTAGCCCTAATGCATGATAGATTCATAGGCTAACTCCCATTTAACCACAAGTGACTAGAAGTTGATTTCTCAATGCATTCTAATCTAGCAAGCACAAGGTATTTAATTGTCTCTAATCTAAATACCAAAATTTAAGCCCTAAGACATGCAAACCCAATAAAATCTTGTTAAAGTTGTCACTAAGGCATGCAATATTTCTATAAACATGTATTTCATTGCCTATCCATATTATACCCCTTATTTTTAAGCCAATATAATACTAAATCTATCCACCTTGTCATGGAAGCAATAAAAACTACAATGAGATATTAACCGTAAATATGAATCAAACTCAAATATGCATTACAAACTAAATAGTCATAATAGGGCTACATCATAATCTTTATATAGAGTTATTTACACATGTTCTAAAAAATATCCATCAAATATTTAAGAGAAAACATAGCTTAAATAACAAGAAAATAAAGAGTAAAGAATCAAATCCAAAGGTTGATGGCTGCTGAATTTGATCTTCAATCCTTCTCCTTTTTGCTTCTCTAAACTATGCTTTAAGATCACAAAATTGAACCCTCCAAAAGCTGGCCGAAGTTCTCATTGATCTAAACTTTATGTAGCAAAATTCTTCTATATGAGAACCTTTGAAAAACTGAAATAAAAACTTAGAAACTTAACTTTGTTGCCGTGAGAATGGAGAAACTACTACAGCCGTGATGGCTATGTTGTATGCAGTTGGTGATGTTGCTTCTTTAAAATATGCTCAAAGTTGCAGGTATTTATAGGAGAAGTTTAACCCTAGATAAACCCTAGAGTCCTTCTCTAAACCTAGATAATATAGGAGATAACATATTTTCATAATCTCAAACTCCTATATTTCCTCTATATGGCTAGCCATCAAGGGTTAATATGGTCATTGGTGTCTCACATTCACACTAGGATTATGAAACATTCAATATTCCCTTAGGAATCCAATTTAACTTTAATTCCAATTCCTTTTCCTAATTATTATTCTAATTAATATAATTAGAATAATCTGACCTCCTATGTGGCATATGATGTGGCAATAATTGTACACATGGCTGAAGTGTGATAACATGGCAGTCCAATCATAGGTGTCATCCTATTAAGCAAATATACTTTTCTTTTATATCTTCAGTGTCCGTCATCATATTCTAAGCACACTTTGGATGACCAAATGATCTCCGAATTCACTGATTCTAACTGAAAGAGTTAGGTCTATGTCTTAGCTGTCCAGTAATATCTTTTTTACACAATTCTGACATCAGGAAGACACTCAAATTCTAATTTCCCCAAGATAGTGTAAGTTTACCGCAACTATCGAAAATGTTGATATTGTAAATCAAACTGGTACTGATTGACCATTCCAATTGCAATGAAACTTTACAGCCTTGAATCCTAGTGAATCAGAAGTTATTTGCAACTGAAATTGCATAAAATCTCAAAGTGTAGCTCCAAATATGATTTTTCAGTAAAGATTGAGCAGAAATACAGTAATTTCAGCTTTTGTCTTTCTTTTACTGAAAATAAAAAAAATACAATAATTCAGTATTTTTCATTAACAAATAATTCTAAAGTAGCTAAAATTCAATATAAAAAGTGGCATAAAAACATTAACATTTTATGCCTATTAGTCTTCCATAGTATGCTCAGATATTAAGACCTTTGAGGTAGTGAAATCATTAAACTTTATGAGGGAGTGATTAAGGTTTTGAACATTCATAGTTACTCTAAAAAGTTTGAGTGTGCCAGATGGATTAACGGGCTTGAAAGTCCGAGCCATAAAGGGAATAATAAAGTTTCCGAGGCATCTTGAACACGTGTTTGAGAAGCCTAAATGTCAATTTCAAAGCGTTAAAACACGTGCCAAAAGAAGGTGAAGCGCCAATTATAACTTGTAACACCCCGTCCCAGGAAAATATTAAAAAATTCTCAAATTTGACCAAGTTTGACCGTAAGTGGGCCCATAGTTGACTTTTTCTGTGATTTTAGTTTTGTTTTGACTGTGGTACCATTGCGTAGAGCTAGTCGATACGAGTTCGTAGACTAGTAGCGCGCTTGATTCTGAGCTAAGACCGAGAAGTTATGGTTCAAAAAGTGTGAGGGGTATTTTGGTAAATTTGTTGGGGCTGAACTAAAAATTACAAAAATGCCCTTATGTGATTTTCTTAAAATTCCAGAAATTTCTGGAATTTTCTTCTTCTTCCCTGACGCCCCCCCGGTCTCCCTCGCGCAGCAGTTTCCCTTCGCCGAGCCATCTTCGCACGCCGACAGTCGCCACACCGTGGCCGGAGTTGGCCGACCACCACCCCTAGACCGAAGCCGGCTATCTCCTCTTCCTCCTCGTACCGGTGGTTCGCCGTGAAACGACCCAGATCACCGAAAAACACAGCAAAACCGAGAGCCCGCGCAACCGTGAACAGTCGCGACACCATCTTTGGCCGGCCGGATCTCACTGTTCCGGTGGAGTTAGGGAGCATGCTTGGTACCGTTGGAAAGCTGGTGCGACTATCTACATTTTGGTACCAAGATTGACCCAGGGAAACAGCCAGAGCACGGAGGAAAACAGCCGCGTAGTTTCGGAAAAACCACCGCGACAGCTACCTTTCCACCCCGATCTACTCTGATCTCCTGCGAGTGGCACGACACAGCCACCACCACTGGCCTCAGACAGGGCCGGCGACCAGATCTGCAGCTGGCCGAACTCCGGTGACCACCCCACGCGCCGCCCACGTTGATTTTGGTCGTGTGTGCGAGCTTGATTATATTGAATTAATTATCGTTGACGGTTGAGAGCCGATTTGGTTTTATGGAAATAATTGTGAATTTGATTGGGTGATTTGAAATTCGGGAATAGTGAGAAATATTACGTAATATATTACATAGTTAAATCGTGTGTTAATCACTATGTGGATTCGGTTGTGTAGAATTGATTATGTTGTGGATTGATTATTATATTAATTGTGAAATGGGTGGGTGATTAATTACGTTGAATTGTTGTGTATGTGAGTTTTGGTTATGAATAAATGTATGGATTTGATTGTGTGGACGAGAATTGCTTGGCGAGGAATTATGCCGTTCAACTGCGGATATTATTGTTTGTTAGGATGTTGGAAAGACGATAATGGATTTAAGAGTGGCCAAATTTGATAAATGAGATATTTGTATAAAANATCAAACTGGTACTGATTGACTATTCCAATTGCAATGAAACTTTACAGCCTTGAATCCTAGTGAATCAGAAGTTATTTGCAACTGAAATTGCATAAAATCTCAAAGTGTAGCTCCAAATATGATTTTTTCAGTAAAGATTGAGCAGAAATACAGTAATTCCAGCTTTTGTCTTTCTTTTACTGAAAATAAAAAAATACAATAATTCAGTATTTTTCATTAATAAATAATTCTAAAGTAGCTAAAATTCAATATAAAAAGTGGCATAAAAACATTAACATTTTATGCCTATTAGTCTTCCATAGTACGCTCAGATATTAAGACCTTTGAGGTAGTGAAATCATTAAACTTTCTGAGGAAGTGATTAAGGTTTCGAACATTCATAGTTACTCTAAAAAGTTTGAGTGTGCCAGATGGATTAATGGGCTTGAAAGTCCGAGCCATAAAGGGAATAATAAAGTTTCCGAGGCATTTTGAACACGTGTTTGAGAAGCCTAAATGTCAATTTCAAAGCGTTAAAACACGTGCCAAAAGAAGGTGAAGCGCCAATTATAATTGTTTTGAACACAATCAATTCTAAGGCAATCATGGGAGTTAATTATCATTAAGAACATTCAATGGATAGTTATAAGTTCAAAAAGACATTATATGACACCAATGGTATAAGTAAGAGGTGAAAGCTGAAAGGTAAACACACAAAAATTACTCTTTGAATTAAAAATACATTCTCTTCTTTCGAAGGCTAACTTGAGCGTCGGAGTACCTTTGGTAGGTACCACATCGGCTGTAACTTTTATTCATTTTCAAGGGTGATTTAGAAGAAAGAGGAGGTGACAGAAAATTGCAATCACAGTTTGGCGCGCCAGGTACGGGGTATTTCACATTTAATAAGTGATTATACTTCCAAGTTCTAGTTTTTTTCAGTTCTTAAGATCAGAAACTCAAGAATTTATCTGGTGATTGTAATTCAATGTCAAATCCCAACGAAATACTGATTCCCATAATTGGACCAATGACTTCTACAAATCAAGAGGAATGGATCAAGAGTTTAGAGACCATAATCTTTCAAATATATTCATGATTCGATTTGTTCCTTTCACAACACGAGTAGCAAACACAATTGGAACCAATCATGAATTCAATGGTCAACCAAGTGTTGTGGAGTTTATGAGTCTTTTTTGAGGAGTTTCAGCAACATATTTTATACTTTCCAATTTTTTCATACAATTTGGAAAGTGGGGGGCTAAATAGATTATAATTAATCACTCGAACTCACTTCCACAGATCACACTAGCCTTCGTCTCACATCTTACAAGCTAGCTGTTTAAATAAAAAAATTGGATTATTTGGTATATTTCTATAAACTTTATTATTTATATGTATTTTAAAATGTTAGACAAAATTTTAGGGATCCACGCAAGTGCTTCCCATATCATAATATTTTTAATATTTCACATGCACATATTTATGCATGAACAATTATAATTCTACATATATGCTAGTATTGCGCCTGTATTTTTGCATGATATGTAGGTTCTAACATATCAATCTTCTACAACAATGAAGCTACTCTCAACTTTAAAGGCTAATAGTCCATGCTCAGACTGACGACTCATATAAGAGTCTTGCCACTTCACGAACTCTAATAGAAAATTTCTGACCCTAACTATCGAGTTCACTTTGAAAATTTATGTCCCATTTCATGGGCTCTAATATAAAATTTTAGATCCAAACAATAGGGTCCAATTGTGGTTTAGCCAAAACTTTTAAAGGTCCTCCCAAACTATTAGGAATAAGCACTTTTTCGACCTTTGCTCAACGCATAGGGCCAGGTCAAAATCCAAACAATCGGGTGAAATTAAAAAAAAAATGAAGTGTTTAGACTTCTATTTAGACTTATTTTGAGTTCAAATTTTAACTATTAGAATTAACTCAAGAGAAATTTCTTTTTTCGAAGGGCTCACATCAGCAAGAGGAGGATCATTTCCGAGGAGTGGAGGTTGAGTTGAAGTGTCAGCTTGAAGTTGACTATACGCTACATCGTCCTTGTCCTCAGAATTTGCTTTTTCGCTAGAGGAGATTTCATCCATTTGGAATGATCTTCTCTCATTGCCGCTAGGCTCAAAGAGTTGAGTACTAAAGGTAAATTGCTTTACCTTAGCATCATAGTACTTTCTGGCTGTATAAACCCAAGAGTTCCTTTCGATCAACTTCTGGCACTTCAATTGTCGTTTCTGAAGAAGGTCTTCAAACTTTTCACATTGCTCTCCTTTGGTGACAACTTTTTCAAGTTTAGCTTCAAGGGAGTTAAGTTGTTCGAGCTAGTATTTCCTTTCTTCTTCCCATTCAAGCTTCTGGGACTCGAGCCCCGCAATGATCTCGGCTAATTCTTTCAACTTGGAATCGTGGTCGATGAATATGCTTTGGGTGTTCTGAAGGACGTAACGGGTCTTATTGCAGCATCTTCGGTGAGTGAGGTTGAAGATTTTCTGTGCAAGTCAGCGTCGTGTTGGGTCACCCAAAGCCTTGAGCAGCCTCGAAGGTTTTTCTTTCTTTTTCTCTTCTGGCCTCCAATTTTTCCAATTTCTTCCGAGACTTCTCGGCAGTAAGCTTGGTTGGAGCAATATTTTTCTTCTCCATGGCTTTGACGAAATTTGAAAAAGATTCTGCGATAATTGATTCCAACTGCCAGGATTTGGTCCGAAGCACTTTAAGGCACAAAATTTAAAGAAATCAATTTTTGAAACCACAAGTTTAGTGGAAACGGGAATACCTGTTGTGAGACACCACACTCTTTCTCCAACCAAACCAATATTGTCTCCAATTTAGCCACCGCACTTCAGACGGTATGGAGTTTTTGGTCAGACTTCCCAGGGGGTCACCCACAAAAATGCTCCCACTGGAGCACGCTTAACCCTAGAGTTCTTCCAATCCTGAAGCCAAACACTCTGAAAAAACCTTGGTTATTAAGAAAGTGCTCACTTTACATTTGAACCATTACCACATGACCCATTTCCACACCCGGGCGATGTGGGATTAAACACCAATCTTTGCCAGTAAAGTAGTCTGCCAGTGCCTCGTACACCCGCCCACACTTACCTTGGCTTTGGATCCAATCTCTGCCAATAAGGTAGCCTGCCAGTGCCCCCTACACCCGCCCACACTTACCTTGGCTCCGGATCCTGGTCGTCACATGTTGGAATTAATTCTTCTTCAGAATGGAGACCTATTTCGATGAAGGCCTCTGACATTAGGATTGATTTGAGGCTGAGATCTTTAATCTGGCTAAGAATTTGGGTTGATCTTTTTTTGTCCAAAGTAAGGGATATACAAGTTTTATTTTGAACATAAGTAACTCCATGAACTAACGTGTCACTTCTCGGAGTAGGGGACTAACTGTGGATACTATTTTATATCTGAATGGTAGTCTCATATGTGATTTGAGAGTGAGTCCTATGTGTCTTCCATAGTACGTTCAGGTATTAAGATCTTTGAAGTAGTGAAATCATTAAACTTTTTGATGGAGTGATTAAGGTTTTGGACATTCATTGTTACTCTAAAAAGTTCTGAGTGTGCCAAGTGGATTAACGGGACTGAAAGTCTGAGCCAAAAAGGGAAGAAAAAGGTTTCCGATGCATCTTGAACACGTGTCTGAAAAGCTCAAACATTAATTCTGAAACGTTATAACACGTGCCGAAAAGAGGTGAAGCGCCAATTATAATTATTCCGCACACAATAATTCTAAGGCAATCATGGGATTTAATTATCATCAAGAACATTTAATGGACGGTTATGAGTTCATAAATGCATGACACGGCACCAAGAATATAAGTAAGATGTGAGAGTTGAAAGGTAAACACACAAGAATTACTCTTTGAATTACAAAATACATTCTCTTCATTCAAGGTCTAACTTAAGCGTTGAAGTACCTATGGCAGGTACCACACCGGTGCTGTCACTTTTATTCATTTTCAAGGGAGATTTAGAGAAAGAGGAGGTGATAAAAAATTGCAATCACAATGATTCTCATGTTTTATAATTTTGCAGATATCAATAGTTTCCTCTTGAATTTAACATGGTAATTGTGTAATGCATGACTAATGGTAGAATTTTAATTGTGTAAGAATGTCAACAAGTATTGGTTAAGTTTAGTTGATGTAGATATGTTCTTGTGGCCAATATATTCATTTAAAAGCTTTAAGGACAAATAAGAATCCAAATTGTCAAATTTTGAAGAGCTTAGATGGAGAATGGGTCATACGTCAATGTCAATTTATTGAATTTTTAATTGTTTTTTACTTATATGTTAAATTGTCACAAGAAAAAAATGTGGTAAGTTCATTTGGAAAGAAAATAAGCTAAAGTTTGCAAGACAAATTTATTGATTATATAAATTTGTCATTTATTTTGGCAAGTTGAAAGATTATATAATGCACTTGAAGCAATTCAGAAGAACAATAGAAATAAGAATTTTAAAATATTATTGTTGTAATTTTATTATTTGTTTTGTTTAAATTTTTTGGCTAGTGACCATAATATTATCCTTCGCTTGGGTCTATAGCTACCAGCACTGGATTCTATATTTCATTTTTTCACATGATGGCTTTAAAGTTTATATAACGATATGAAAGTGTGTTGAATAATTTTTCTTCTTGTTGGTTAGTTTATGTTCAGAAAGATTTCAACCTTTTCATTCATTATGGAGCCTACCTATCAATACTAGTATTGGAGTGTGTGTTACAGTTTTGATAGACATGCAAACTAACATATAAAGAACAATCATTTCTAAAAGAATTCCATAACATTCATTCATAACATTACAATAGAGGTTCTAAAATCTTTCTTTGTTTACTAAGCTTAGAACAATAAGAAATGTTTGTCTTTAACCATTACAGTACAACCATTCATAATAGTATACCACTCAATTACCAAAACTAAAAAAGATAAAAATAAAAATAAATAATAATAATAATAATAATAATAATCCTTAGCATTTATGCCTCCACTTACTGTAAAAATAAACTTGCGAAACGCGAAAAATAATAAACAAAATTTTCTATTTTATTTTGTTAAATTGAACAAAGTAGACGTAATTTTAATAATATATTTGCAGATAAAAAATTATTACCTTCAAATGTTTGTTGAGGATTATTTTGAAATTGTAAGGATCTACATCAAAATAAAAACCTATGCATATTAAATTATCATTATAATTGCATAAAAATAATAAATAATAAATTTATCAATTTCTTATTGATTATTGAGGACTAGAAAATTTCTTTTGTTATGGTATTGTCCAATTTCGCCACATCCATTACAGCGCTGACATTTATATTTACAGATTTTGTTGCCTTCTTTTTCCTTTTTTTAACCTTTGTCCACATCCTTTTGCCTTTACTTGAGATGGTGCATTCAAAGTTATCTCATGATTGTCACTACCTTTTTCATAAACTCCTCCACTTTTAGTAGTAGCAACTAACAGTCTAATATTATCAAGCACAGTTTCGAGACTATCTTTCATGATTACACTTGCCTTTTCATTTGTTAGAGCCTTATCAATTACCTTAGAAGCAAGGTAGAATAGTCTAGTTTATCATTTGAACATTGAATTACCTGATATTCCATTTATCTTTATGCCATCTTGTTCAAAGATTATGTTAGACTTCACAACTTTAGTGCAACTTTTCAAAACATATTGATTTGGCAAAGGAAATTACCAAAGAGTTGCAAATATGCCAAAATAAGTCTACATGGAATTCATTCACTCTCAAACTTCTTACAATTACATGATGCAAAGTCCAAATCTTTATTATAAACAAGTTCTAGTACTCTAGGAAACCCTCTATCTTTACTACTTTCAACCTTATATATTTTATATGTGACATTTTCTTGCATAAATTCTACTACATTTACTAAGCTATGCCACACCTCATCTTGAAAATTATAAAAATCTTACATGTGTAAACTTCAGCCATCTGTTTTTCCATTTGCAATGACAATTTGATACGAGACTTCTCATGAATATCAACATGATCTACACGTAACTCTTCATGGCATCGATGTGCAAGTGCCTTGTTTAATTGAAGTATAAAATCCATCAATAAATTTTTCTTTGAAACATACTTCTTGAAAAATGCATGATAGCTTTCTACACATTCAGTACTTGACATTCCAGCTGAGAATATATGAATAATATATGCATACACCTATCTTGGACATTTTTGAAACATAGATTGTAACCATTTATTGTCATATAAGTTTGTCTTGCCACCCATTTTCTTTCAAACTCTTCAGGTCACTCTCGATTCACATGCATTTTTGAAAGTCCTTGTAAATAATTACATCTATCTTTACAAAAAACTTTTTAAGTATATGCTAACTATAATATCTCTAAAATGTATTTGAGTTATAGCCTTTGTCATTGTTGGATCTTGAGCAATAATAATCATTGTGGGGGTGTTGTTATACATGATTTTCTTAAACTGCTCAAATAGCTTAACAAAAGATTCAATCTTTTTATCATTTAAGAATGCACAAGCAAATATGATTGTTTGACCATGATTATTTATCCAACAATGGTGCAAATATCATACCATAATGATTAGTGTTGTATGTTGTATAAAATACAATTACATCACCAAATCCTATACAAGCTCTTCTGGAGACCGAATCAACCCAAAACGACTCATCAATTTACAATCATTATATGCATCTATTTTAAAAATTATTGATTGATCTCTTTCTTGCTCTGTTAGAAAACATTTCTTCAACATTTCACCATCTTGTCCTTTCATACATGTAACTTAGTTCGTTATAGATACACATCTCTATACCTTCATATTGAAATTTAAGAATGCTAAATTGTTGCTGAGTTGATACATTTACTACAGAAAATTGGTGGATTGATGACTTTTTAGCTGTAGACACACTACCATGTGACCTCAACAGATGTACTTTTCAGGAGTTGCTAATAGATGATTATATTCTTGAATAAATACAATGACACTTTAGCAAATCAAACTCTTATCCCAACTTTGCTTTGTACTCTTCTGGCACTTGAGGAATATAAACATTATCGCCAAAATTTGAACATGACAGTAATATACTTTTTCAAATTATATAGAATGATTAATTGCTTCCAACTCTACATCATCCATGTTGAAATCTAGTACAATAATAATAAATAAATAAACATGTATAATGTCACAAGAATGTTGTCATCTTAGAAAAGTTGTATAATATATATAAAAAAAAACCATCCAATGATTTATGTTTTTATTTTACAACATGAATTAGAATAGAAAAAAATGAATATATTAAAAAAAAAACATACAAGGGTTGAAGAGAAAGGCAAAAACACATGAAAAATATATTAAGTCCCACACACCAAAAAATCTATATATTAGGTTTCACACACTGGGTCATTTTATGATTAGCCCTAGAGAGTTAGCAGGTATTCCATTTGTCATACATATGGATGTCAAAACAACACAACAAGGTCTTACATGTAATTAGAAGAATATAACAAGGTTTAATATCAAAAATTGACTACAACGTAAAAGTTGAGCATACCAATATTGAAGTTGATTTTAGATCCAAACTAAAACATATTTTGGCTACATCTCTATGGACTACTGATAAATATTAATTAGAAAATACTTCATTAGTTTCCACCATGAAAAATTAGGTTTAGTAAAAAAGGCTTACATGAAAATGGAGTAGCATTAAGAAACATCTAAAAGAAGACATGCAAAAAAAATCTAAAATCCATGTAAAGTATTAACCAAAGCAAAAAAAAAAAAAAATCGTGTAAAATAGAAATCAAAAGGGGAAAAAAAATCCTAACCTAAATGCTAGAGATATCTTTTCAACAAGAGTCGAGAGGAGGAGAATCACAAGAAATACAGGGTGAAAATCATCTTTGGCTTCGTAGCACATACAGTGCAGGCTTCACTGTTACCGGAAATCACTTCGATTTTGACCAAAATCCACGACAAAAAAATACCCTTCCCATGACGCACATAAAACGTTGTCTGGAAGGCTTTATACAACAGTTTGAAATCGTCGTATTAAGTATCATCGTAAAAAGTCCTAAGAATAAATGACAAACAAAAACTGTCATCTTTAGCAATAAATATGATGGTTTTTACATGTCATCTTAAAGCCAAGATATGTCAGATCTATGTGGCTAATTCACAAATAATACGACGGATAAAACGCATCGTGATAAAGTCTGACGTGACAAAATGTGTGTTATCTTTGGTGGGTGCACGGCGGACAAAACATGTCATAATTGGCATCAAACACGATGCACAATGTCTATAATATTTATTTATTGTTTTTAATTTTTTTTGTTTAAATACATTTTAGTACCCTCTAAATTGAATTTGTTCATTTAGTGGTCTCTATAATTAATTCGTGCAATTGATACCCTCTAAATTGAAAAAAGTTGCACGTTTGTCCAATGTAGTTGAATTGACAACAAAAAGTTGCACATTTGTCCAATTTAGTTAAAATTCTATCAATTTAAAATTAACAAATGACCCTCAAAATTATTATTTTCATTTTTTATTGTACCAAAAATTTAAAAAAATATTAAAATTCATTTATAGTTTTTTTTTTATTTTTTTTTATTTTTAGTTTTAGTTTTTGGTAAAATTAAAAATGAAAAAAATTAATTTTGAGGATCATATGTTAATTTTAAGTTGATAGAATTTGTCAATTTTAACTAAATTAGACAAATATACAATTTTTTTTTGTCAATTTCAACTAAATTGGATAAATGTGTAACTTTTTTCAATTTAGAAAGTATCAATTGCACAAATTAATTATAGAGACCCCTAAGTGAACAAATTNAATTAAATTTGAGAAAGTACTAAAATGCATTTAAACCATTTTTTTTTTAATATTCATGTGTTGATTGTATTCCTTTGAAACCTTAAAAATGAAACAAATCTCCCACCTAGCTCAATAAGATGCCGACTTCTAGAAACTCTAAGTCTTGAATATACAAACCAAAATCAAACAACAAACTCAATGCTAAACATGTTCATTCATGGGTCTTCAAACTGTTACTTCCATTCTTCCAACAATGGCTTCGCCACCATTAATGTCTTCACCTCCATTAATGTCTTCTCTTTCTCCATTGGGTCCCTCTATTTCTCTGGCAATTACTCCACCGCCACGAATAACAAAGCTTCCACCTCCACCGGCTTCAGCTACTCCTCCGGCCATGTCTCCCATGGATCACTCCCTTCCTTTTGTTGTCTCTTCTCCTCTCTCTGCTCCGCCATCTCCTCGAACTTCTTTATTGTCGGCAGCCGCTGCTCCACCACCTTTACCTTCGCCCACTGCCATTTCTCCTCCATCTTCTCCGGAACTTCCACCACCTCCAATCCAATCAACACCGAAACCTCCATTTCTGTCTAGAGCTTTTCTACCACCTCATGCAACGCCAAAACCGACTCTTCTCCCTTTTGCAAAGACATCAGCAACTCCTCCACCACCGGCTTTGTCACCTCAAGCTCTGTGGCTCGTGGCCACTCCCTTATCACCTCCTCTGCCGCACAAGTCTACCGTCTCGCTATCGCTGCCAGTTTTCGGTCCTCTGTCCCCAAACCAAATCACAAATATCACACCCCTAGTTCAAAATCCAACCGACACCTACCACCCTCCAATCACCACCCAACCCCCAAAAAATATTTACAAGAACCACAAAAACGAAAAAAAAAAAAAAAAAAAAAACTCAAGATCCAAACTTTCCAAAAAGAACGCATATAGTGGTCCACAAAGATGAGTTCACCAAATTGTATAGAAACACCAACTTTTACCCTGTAATATACTGCGGACAATAAAGGCATGAAAACTATTCCTTGATAACAACTTGGAAATTCCAAACGAGCGGGCAAGATTTTCTGACGACAATATACATAAAGCTATGTGGTCTAGGTTTCACGGCTTGGGAACAAGTACAGCTAGCCGCCTCCATTGGTTCAATTTTATTGGATGACAAGTTTCTATCTTTTATCATGTTTGCTTTAATAATTTTGTCCTTTTCCTCTCTTTTTTTCTTCTTTTCTTTTTTTTGGGGTCAAACTCAAGTCAACTTTTTAAAAGTGAACTTTTTAGGGCGATTAGTTTTGAAAAAAAAAAAAAAAAAAAAAAANTCGTCTAACCGTTCAAAAAGCAAATAAGGGGCGAAAGCAAGTGATATTTGAACCAGGAGATTGGGTTTGGGTGCACATGAGGAAAGAAAGGTTTCCTAACCAAAGGAAGTCTAAGTTGGATGCTTTCTGGTACTTTCTGGCTATGATACTTTCTGGTATCCAAGACCAGGACTTTGGTCTTGAAATAAGGTTGGGAAATGCCATGGTCGGCAATGAATTATCTACAGTTGTGCGCATAGATGACATAGATGCATTTTGTCAGATGGACACTTACCTTCGATTGCATCCTAGTATACATGAGGTTATTATATTATTTTTTTAATTTATTTTCTTTCCAATTTAAATATTATATTTTTTTTGTTTTATATATCTATGTTTGTCATTCTAAATTTTTATTTAAGGCTGTTATATGAACAAATGAAAATAAGTGGAAAATTTATCTACTATGGAGGAGAAAGGAAATATAGAAAGTAGGGCAACAAAAATCTTCCATAGATAGAAAAGCACTGGCATTGACCATAAAATATGGTTGATTCCATATTACCATCCGTAAGTATTTTAAGTACGGTAAATTAGTTGGTGCTATAATATTAGTAATGTTTTATATGTTTACTAATTAATTTTTTTGTGCAATAAATGTTTATTTTGTTATTAGTGGTCACTGGATGCTCGGCGTTGTCAATCCATTTGAGGGATTTTTGCTTGGTTTTTTGACTCTATTAAAGGTGTCCGTGCTGATTTTAAACAAATGATTAATAGGTAATTAATTTTTTTTTTACATTTATTAATTATATAAAATGTTTTTAACTATTTTCATTTATGTTGTATGGAAAAGAGCTTTTGCAATGTGAAATGGACCGAAGACTAGAAGATCCAAGAAGAGAAATTTGGTTTGGCCACCCACAAAGGTAATAAATTCCAAAACACTACATTTTACAATTGTATTTTTAATTTAATAATTTAATTCTTATGTATTTGATTTTTTTGTTCAAATTCAATTGTAGACTTCTTTACAACCGGGTGGGACTGAATGTCCATATTATGTATGCATTATGATGAGAGAAATTTTAAATTTGAGCGGAGATTTTTTCTCACCAAAGTTTATTCATAACTTGGTAAGCTTAATGAACTATTATTTGTCATATTTTTGTTTCAAATTATACTATCTTATGTTAAATATATTTAATGTCTAAAATATTATATTTTTCTTAAACAGTTCCATAATGCAGTTTGGATACAAGATTATCTAGATGAATTCAGAGATGAATGGACTGCGTATTTAATTGATGGAATTTCTAATCTAGATAAATTTTTATCTAGTGTCGATTAAATATTATGTAAATCAAATGCTATTATTGTACTATTTTATTTAATATATGTTACATTTACTTTTTTTATTTTTTATTTTATAGATTTTTATCTAATTCATCTATTATAATTTATTTTAAATTGTTTGGAAAATATATATATATATATTTGAAACCTAAAAATATAATTCGGAAAAACCAAAAAAAAAATTGAAAAAAAAAAATTAGGCATCGACGACGCACATTGTGCGTCGTCGTTGATGCCATCACAGCGTTTAGACGACGCACAAGGTATAGCTAGGACAAATTATTTAATATAAATGGAAAAGGAAGCTTCTTTCTATTTTAGACAATGAAATTAATTCAACCTAGTTGATGTGGGCATCGAGCGCTCTTCTAGAATGGATGTTCGTGATAAGGACATTAAGTTGCCAAGTGGACCAGTGACGCGTTCTCGAGCTAAGAAGATCAAAGAGGGAATGCTTGGACTTATGAAAAGAATTATGGATGAAGATCGATTCAAGTTTCCAAATGATTTGAACACTTTTCCGAGGCCTAATGATGATTTAAGCATGTTGTCCAAGCAAGGGATGAAAGTCGTAATGATGCTCGAGAGTTGCGAAGATGAAACGGCATCATTTTAAAAATAAACAACTTAGAATGGTAATTTCGTAATTTTAGCTATTTTTCGGATGATAATGGCAGTTTCGTAATTTAGCTATTTTCGGATGATAATGGCAGTTTTGTAATTTTTGCTATTTTCGTTTTTAGGGTTAGTTTTCAACCTTAGGAATACTTTCTTAATATTTAATGGTTTAGATTGATTCTTGATCTACCCCTAGTCCTTATATAGGGGGATCAATTCTTTTGTAAGACAGATTTGAGTTTTTAATCAATTGAGAGAATTAATTTTCCTATTGCTCCCAGGAGTATTCTTGCAAGGTGAGGAATCAATTTCTTCTTCTTGTTGCATTAGAAGTTGAATTATCTTATCAAAGTAGAAATACTTTGTGGCGATTATTCTTCTCTTTCCCTAGCCTTATAATCCACGTTTTTAGATACAAGTTATCTAAGGGTTTGGTAGGGCAGGTTCTTGTTTCCAATTACTGTTTAATATTTCTTGTGTGTTTGGGGTTTCGGATTCTTTAATCTTGGGGTTCCACATCAATAGGTATATTGAACAGTAATTGGAAACAAGAACCCACCCTACCAAACCCTTAGATAACTTGTATCTAAAAAAGTGAATTATAAGGCTAGGGAAAGAGAAGAATAATCGCCACAAAGTATTTCTACTTTGATAAGATAATTCAACTCCTAATGCAACAAGAAGAAGAAATTGATTCCTCACCTTGCAAGAATACTCCTGGGAGCAATAGGAAAATTAATTCTCTCAATTGATTAAAAACTCAAATCTGTCTTACAAAAGAATTGATCCCCCTTTATATACGAACTAGGGGTAGATCAAGAATCAATCTAAACTATTAAATATTAAATGATTAAAACTCAAATCTGTCTTACAAAAGAATTGATCCCCCTATATATAAGGACTAGGGGTAGATCAAGAATCAATCTAAACCATTAAATATTAAGAAAGTAATCCTAAGGTTGAAAACTAACCCTAAAAACGAAAATAGCAAAAATTACAAGACTGCCATTATAATCCAAAAATAGCTAAATTACGAAACTGCCATTATCATCTGAAAATAGCTAAATTATGAAACTGCCATTATCATCCGAAAAATAGCTAAAATTAAGAAATTGCCATTCTAAGTTGTTTATTTTTAAAATGATGCTGTTTCATCTCCGCAACTCTCGAGCATCATTACGACTTTCATCCCTTGTTTGGACAACATGCTTAAATCATCATTAGGCTTCGGAAAAGTGTTCAAATCATTTGGAAACTTGAATCGATCTTCATCCATAATTCTTTTCACAAGTCCAAGCATTCTCTCTTTGATCTTGGGGTTCCGCATCAACTCCTCCCTTAAAATGCCTTCATATTGAGTGGCTAGAGAGACCAACTCGAACAAGTCATGGAATTTTGTCCCCTCAAACTTTTTTCGAAGCTTGTAGCTTAGCCTGCCTTGTGCTAACTTGACGAACTCCCTTTCCAAAATGTCCAAGTGACATCTGATCATCGCTTTTTTTAATCGAGCTATAAACATTTATACCGACTCTCTTTCCATCTGTTGCAGATGTGATAAGTTAGCCATGGAGATCTCCAGCTCAATACTGTAGAACTGCTAGTGGAACTTCTTCTCCAATTCTTGCCAGCTATGGATCAAATTCGGTTGCAAATTGATGTACCAGGTGAAAGTTGGACCTGTCAAAGAATTAGCAAACAGTCACAGCTTTAGAAATTTGCTGCCTGCTGCTTCTCCGCACTGGATAGTGAAGCGACCTATATGCTCCACGGTGGATTATCTATCTTCGCCATAAAATAGGGTGAAGTTAGGAAACCTGAATCCTCTAAGAAATTCACTTCGGTCGACAGTATCAGGGTAATGCCACCTGTAAGATGAGCTTCCAGTTCTTTTGAATATAAAGTCCATCATCTCATGGATGATAGTCTCGACGGCCTCCTAATCTATGCATTGGCCATAGTTCATCCAATTTTGTGCAATCATCCATGCCGGGGCGTGGAAGTCTAGTCTGCTTGATAGGCGTGAGCCTCATAGTGTCCATTCCTACAGTTTTGTCCAAAGTGCTTCGCATGCCATCCACCATGAATCTAGTTCCAAGCTAGCAGGTTAACTTATGGCTGGACATCCGCTCTCCCTCCATATACATTAGGTACAGCCTGGAAAGCTTGCATCATCTGTTCTTCCCGACCATCCCTCACGTTCTGGCCTTGGTTATCAGCATGCCCCCCGGCTTAAGCATGGCTCCTAGCCAGTAGGGGAATGTAAGGTTCGACTTACCGTTCAGGCATAACTCTTGCATCATTTCCATTGGACCCACCTTGAAAGGCCGATGCCTCAGTTCTTGGTGTGCTACAACTGGATGCGGCCTGAAATACCTGTACATGTTGTTCCTCCTAGCCGTTAGTCTGCCTTGCGCCATTTGACCCAGCTTGGGTCATTTGCATTTATTGGCGCACCAATTCTATGATTCCCTGCAACATTTGTGGCTGGGTCTCTTGGTATGTTTCCATCTTTTAAGACAGCTCACGGATCAAATATTGAGTAGACACCTCTATCGTGTCTGGAGTCTTGCCAGCTTCCTTTCCTTTTCCATCTTCATTTGACACGTTTTGGCTACTCATGCTGCCGTGGGTGTTGAATTCCTGAGTCTTTGAGCGAATCTACACCATCTTCTCCGTTGAAATTGTAGTCCCACCAGGCATGCCAAAAGATATGTTAAAATAAATCTTAACTATATGTTGTCTCCTAGTGAACGAGCATGTCACTTCAAACCTATAACAATTCAAAGAAAATAAAAGATGGGCCAATTGAATCAAACTACTTAAACGATCGTATTAATTATAGAGAACAAAATAATTAAAAGGTTACAAATGCCTTTAAGATCAAAGGACTTTTAAATAAAAATTTCAACTAAGAACACTTGACTAGCTAAATTAAATTCTAATGAGAATTAACTAAGTAGTCTATCTTGCAGTTGTGTGTTGATCGAGGGATCATTCAAATGTTGGTGAAGCTTTTATTTATAAAGATGGAGCTTGCAAGGATGCTTGTTGCACTTCCGATGTGGGACTCATGCAATTTCAATTTCAATACCACCCATTTATACTTGTGAAAATCCAATACATTCTCATTTCCAAGTAATGTGGGACAATTGCATTTTACTCACCATTAAAATAATATTTCAATAAATTAAAATATTAATTTAGAAAAATTAATATTTGGTCCAAACATATACACACTGCATTTCATGCTCATTTCCCCCATGATATATAACATTATGTGGATATATATATATGTTTTATTCCAATTTAATTCAAAAGCTCATGGTCAATAATTAATTATTTAGGTTAAATTACTCTAGTTAGTCTAGTGGTGTGAAAATTTAAATATTCGCATATCATGATATTTAATTATTCAATATCATGAATGCTAGGGGTGTAAATTCGGCCTGCCAAGTCCAGCCCAAGCCCAAAACTTTGGGCTCAGGCGGTTTCGAGTTGGACTTTTTTGAGTTGGATGGAGAATTCGGCCAGATCAATACTCCAAATCTTAAGGCTCGGTGCCTAACCCTATGGGTATCAAACCGGACTTTGATCTTGAGTATTGAGCTCGGGCTTCAAGTTTAAGGTTTAAACTCAAATTTATAATCCAAAGTTTAATTTAAAAATATTTTTAAAAAAATTAAAAATATATATATTTTTTGATATTTTTATGCACTCAACATACATCATAAATTTAAATTCTAATAAAAAAATTATAAGTTTCATCTTTTAAATATAATAAATTTGATCTTGTTATACATATTAAATAAATAAACTTTCAATTGCATATCAATTTCTAGAATTCAGATTGGCCCAACTAGTAGCCCAATGGGTCAAGCTTTGGGCTGGGTCTATACTAAAAATCTAAAGCCCGAACCCAACCCAAGAAAAACTTGGGCGGTTTGTCTTGTTGTGTACATTGTCAAGTACATTGTTGTGTCTTATCAGCATGCAATGTTCTTAGATGAAATAGTACTTTGTTTTGGAAGATTATGTATTGTGTGAGTTTTTTGATAAGAGTGATGATTATGTAGTCCAAGTGGAAGAATGTTAGAATTTTAAATATTTGGATTGCTCATAATCATATAACTCACATACATGGCCTAATTATACCAGTAATGAGACTAAGTTTGGTTATTAAATTTTGAAGTAAAGCTCTTGGGCTCACTTTCTTTGTAAATTTTCAGTTTCATTAGACTGAAAGAGTTGATTTCTCGTGTTAAGCCTAGTTGGCTCATCTTTAATTTTATAAAATTATATTATATTATATTATTAATTATTTTATGTGCGTATTAAATTATGAAAATGAGTCAATTGACTAGCACATAACTTCTGTATATGAAAGGATAGAATGGTATGAGTGTGCAATATAATGACTCTACATATTCTGACGGCTAGGGTTTGGTATTGATTCTATTGAATGTGGATAGACAGGTCTGAGGTTGATGTGTCCATTGGTACTACATTTTCTTTTAGAGAAAGGAAGAAACTAATCAGGATCAATACAGCTTGATCATTGTCTATGTATGGAGGTAACTGTCCTAGCCATTATCAATTGGCAAATACAGATTTTGAATATGTGTAGTCTTGGAATATACATGCTAAATGTTTAATTGTGATTTTGTATTTTAGCATGTCTGTAGGTAAGAAATTTAACATTACTATTTCTCATCTTCCTTTGCCATTCAATCAAATTAAGCAAAATAGACCTACAGATGAAAAGAAAAAATATATACTTTACTGAAAATAAGGGAAGACTAGAGTGCAACCCTCAATGGTTCCATTATATAAAACCCTTCACTTTGGATATCTAATCGGTCATAACTCCCATTAACTTCCTTTTTTTTTCCCTTCTTCTTTCTCAGCCCTCCCTTTCTTCTTCCTCTTTCAAAGTTATTTTTTGGTTCGTTTTCTCTTTTCCCTGTTCCGAACAACCCGAGTTAGTGCCCAAGAAAAAAAAAATTGTTTTCTTCCATCTTCTTCTTCTCACAGTAAGTTTGTTTCTTTCTTCTTTCAATTTTTTTTTATAATCTTCCATTTGCTCCACAACCAGCTGGACCTTTCATCTTCAAATAAAACGCCCAAAATTTTTTAGATTCTTCTCATCGTTTCTCTGCAATTTTTTGTTTTTGTTTTTGTTGTTTTTTTTCTTTTCTCTTCTCCCATCTCTTTCTCACGGATCTTCATCCAAAATTTTTTAATTTTTTTTTCTCTTCTCCCCTCTTCTTCTCTTCTCTGCCAGTTGCTAATTGAATTTTTTTCTTTCCTCTTTTCCCATTTTCTCCCTCTTGTTTGTGATGGTCAGGAAAATTTAGGGTTTAATTCATTGTGAGAAGTTTGCACTGAGAAAGGTAATTAAATATTCCAATTTGACTAAAAAGCATGTAAATTTATATTATTCCGTAAGTGCTTGATGAATTTCTATTTGATAGTTTGTGATTTTATAATAGAAATTAGGTAGGCAAATTTGTTTATCATACTCAATTCTCGCCCACAATACATTGTCAATCTCTAATCATAGAGGGTGAAGGTAAGTACTATGATAATGTATAATTGTATTTGTGATTTTAAGTACATTGAGTGTTCATGTGTTTATTTTGATGTCATATGCTATTGTGTATAATAAAGTGTTCAATGTGAGTGGTATATGTTTAGTTGTTGCCATTTAGAGATGGAAAATGTAGAAAGTTTGGTATATGGTGGTATATGAATAGATTTTAAAGATTTACGATGCGCATTACACGGGTTATTCTGATGTGGGCATCGAGCGCTCTTCTAGAATGGATGTTCGTGATAAGGACATTACGTTGCCAAGTGGACCAGTGACGCGTTCTCGAGCTAAAAAGATGAAAGAGGGAATGCTTGGACTTGTGAAAAGAATTATGGATGAAGATCGATTCAAGTTTCCAAATGATTTGAACACTTTTCCGAGGCCTAATGATGATTTAAGCATGTTGTCCAAGTAAGGGATGAAAGTCGTAATGATGCTCGAGAGTTGCGGAGATGAAACGGTATCATTTTAAAAATAAACAACTTAGAATGGCAATTTCATAATTTTAGCTATTTTTCGGATGATAATGGCAGTTTCGTAATTTAGCTATTTTCAATTTAGCTATTTTCGGATTATAATGGCAGTTTTGTAATTTTTGCTATTTTCGTTTTTAGGGATAGTTTTCAACCTTAGGAT
>QANX01007910.1:0-19384 GCA_003254975.1 Ochetophila trinervis
TAATTTTTAACTTACTTTTTTTTTTTTGGTAAACCATTTTTAACTTACTTTGTTCGTGAACATTCTAATTAGTTTGATTATAATGTAACCAACAATGTTTCATTTATTCAATATTTGTATCTCTCCAAAATAATATTAAAAACAATTTATGTATTTTATAGATGTTCCTTTTTAAAAAAAATTGTTAGGTTCGTCATTGTTCCCACTACTAGAATTATTTTACTAGGTGGTTCATTTGATAGAGCCAAATTAATGACACTCATCGTGAATTTTTTAGAAAAAAAGAAGAAACATATCATTCATTATTAAACGAGATGAGCGTTTGAATCCAGCATCATTAAAGTTTAAGCCTATAACACACTTTGTTTTTATCATGTCGAATCCACTATAGAGAACATAGTCTTACAGGCCCAAAAAACCAAAAGCTTTAGTCTTAGAGTCACAATATGATGTGTCTGAAACTACTTTCCTCACGGAAAGTCCGTGACTACCTTCTTCAAAGATACTCCGAGATAATTACTTTAGCTGAACTAATGTATTACTTTGTAGAAATTGAGATATGACATCATTTTCAGCTAAGGATCATCAAGAAACCCTATTTTTCTAAAATACAGTTATGCGATCTAGCCCATTAAAGTTGGAATCCAGTTTTCTCACTCCACAAATAACCATATGCCAATGGAATATAAATACCTCATTATAAACATTACTCCAGGTATGCCCAAATTGCTAGCCTTAATAGCTCGTTGGCATTCAAAGCACTGTCTAACTTGAGCATTAGAGTAACTTTGACTGACAATTCATTAGTTTCACAAGATAAACAAATATCAACCTTTGAGGCTGAATACGAGGATTTTTAGGAAAATTTGTTGCAATTCTTGTCTCGAACGAATAAGCTCGCTTAGTTAATTTAGAGTTCATCCAGCAATTGAGACAGGCTCACAATCTGGTCTTCAATCCGGCTTTAGATCCCAGAGGAAAACCATACTAGCTTTAAAAATCAATGAAGGTAATATCCAGAGGCCTATGCAATAGATAAGTGACTGAGGAACGTGGAACATCGCAGCGAGCAAGTGGAGGTAGTTCGGAGTCAAGATAGCCATAGAATTCGAATTCCATAATTCTTTGTAGCCATGTAGAGGTGCCTGAACAATCAGGAGGTCAAAATGATGGACACAAAAGCAAGAATATAAGAGAGGTGAGTTAGGGGGTGATGATACCATGAATGTCAAGAGTCGAGACCAAGAGGATTAATCGTCTCGTGATTCCTTCCCAAACAATATGGAACATTATGAAGAGCAAGCAAAGTGAGTTCAAAGTTGAGATAGGCATTGTAATTTGAAGTCCATAACTTTTCGTAGCCATGTAGAGGTGCCCAAAAAACTATGAGGTCGAAGCGATAGACACGTAAACAAGAAAAGAAAAGAGGTACATTTGGGGGATGATGATACCACGAATATCAAGAGTTAAGATTAAAGAGAGCTAGGCAAAGAACATAGATATTTTAGGATTTTTTTTTAGTAGTTTTTTAAAAACATATAAAATGAAAATTATATTGTATGTCGGCACAACAAAAGTTTTGTTATTATATAGGAAAATAAGATTACCGCAATGTCCTTGTTGGTGGACTTGTTCAGATTTACTAATTCAGATATTCATGGGGAGATATATAATATTCGTTACAATGATCCAAGAGATGTTGGGGAATTTGAGACACCAGAGTTGATGATGAAAATAACAAAACATAAATAAAAAGGAATTTTTTAAAACTAGGCTATAACCGAACTGGGTTATTTTTATTTTATTAGTACTTTATTTTGTGAAATTACTCATCTTAATTACTTTATACTGAACAAAACCATTGGAATTTTTTTGGGTCTAAATATCTATTATATAAACATTATGCCACATAAGCAGTTAGAGTTTCTAAAGCCTATGTCATTGACTCCAATGGAAGAGCTATTGAAGATACTTTTAGTAACATGACAATTGGTAATTGACTGCTAATTATGTTGTGGTTATTTAAAATAAAAACTCAATATGGAAATATAAACTTATAAGGAAAATCAATTAAAATGTCATGTAGACATGTGAGAATAATTCAATTATATATGATACACCTTTTAACCATTTATAAATTAGTTAAATTTTATGGATGGTAGTATTTTTTATCAATAAAATAGAGCGAGGCTTAAAAGAAAGAATTAAACTTCACTGGAAAAAAGTTGTCCCATGCAATCAATTCTTACAAGATGAACTAGCCCGTGAGAGCTTCCTCAAACAAATGCAAACCTAAACAAAAATTATAGCTAATATTAGCAAGATAATCAACAACAACATTACATTCACACAAAAATATGCTTGATATTAAAATTAAAAAATTGGTTGACCGTCTCTTTGTAGCTAGCCATGATCCAAAAACAAGGATGATTAGAACCTGGACCATTTTTAATCCATGAGACAATAACAACAGAATTTGATTCAATTTACACTTTATCATACCCTTGATCTTTAGCTATAATAAAACCAAAGTGACTTCGAATCTCTGTTAAAATAAAACTAGCTTTCCTAAAATAAACCATAAAACCAATGTCCTAAGAGCCATGAGAATCTTGAACCACACCTCCAGCCCCAACATTGTTTAAGTTTGCTTTATAGCTGTCATTAGTATCAATAATTTTAAGAAAACCATCCTTAAGCACATCCCAAGCAAGCCAACAAGAATGTTTATCGTAATCACAATATTCCTTTAAAGAGTAGAATAAATATCCCAAGCATAACTTTAAAGATATCACTAGGATTACAGGGCAAAGAGAAATGGGCATCAAAAGTATTCTTGGATCTCCATTTCCAAATTATTCAACAACCAATCCCAAAATATCATTCCAATTAATATTAGCCAAATCATCTTTCTCATTAGTCTTATGCTTGGTTTTAAGATTAGCAATGAGCCAGTCCTCCTAATTATAAAGGGAAAAATCAACATCCATATCTAAGACGCCCAAAGCAATACAAATGCTCTTTGCCATATTTCAATCATGCAAAACATGAACACTATATCCTCATCAATTCTTTTACAAATATGATAATTGCTATCAACACTTAAACTTTTCTCATTTCTAGTATCATTAGTCAATAGTCTATTATAAACCATCAATGAGCATAATATATGAACACAGGATTAACATTCAGATGTCAAATACACTTCCAATCCTAACTAAATATATTGCTTACCAAATTCTCCAAAAAACAATAAGCAAATTTGACACTAAATTTTCCTCTGGAAGAAGCACCTCAAATCATTTTAGCATCCAAATAATAAACCATGAAGACAAGAGCACTAATAATTTCCTGCAAGATATCCATGGAAACCAATCTTTCAAGTTTATGCAGCTGACATTGACCTTTATTAATTAACTCAAAAACTGGTAAGTTACAATTGATATTTAAATACTCACCAACATAATTTTTTTAGACTTCTCCCATTAAGCCAATTGTCTTCACAAAACAACACATTATTGACATTACCAAGCCTCCAACTCAAACCCATTCTTCATGAAAGAAAGCCTAAATTGTACATATTTCCATCGACTAGAATGCATATTTCCATGATAATCGAATTCCCTGGCATTCACATTTTAATTATATCTGTATTTCATAATCTTAGCCCAAAAGTATTTTGATCTTGAATAAGCTTCCAAGCCCACTTCATTAGCAAAGCTCGATTAAGAGAATTAGCTTTCTTAATACCAAGACCCCTTAAATTCCAAGGCTGCAAATAGTATCTTAATTAACAAGATGAATTATATGATTAGATTCACACGCATGACAAATAAAGTCCCTGTTAATACCATCAATCCCATCATAGATTGATTTAGAAAAATTCATAATATGCATGCAATATAGAGGAGAATAAACTCAAAGCAGATTTTACTAAAGTAGCTTTTCTCGCCAAAAAGAAAAAAGAAAATAGAAGAAGAATAAAACTTTAGCTTTCCTGTTACTCAATATCATCTGCATTTTATCCATCACATATCTGAAGTTATTATTTCCTTGACTATCCATGAGCATATTAATGCCCAAATATATGTCAGGTTCATCATAGTCATGTATTATATAAGCTTAAAGGTTGCAACTTTTACTTCTCTAGTAGTATGCTTAGAGTAAAGAAATCTAGACTTAAGACAATTAATTCTTTTACTTGAAATAGAACTAAAATCACCCAAACAACTTATCACAAATTTGACCTATTGAGGACTTGTTTTAAAAAAAAAAAATTCAAATAATCAGCATATTACATAAAGTGAGAAACCATGGAACCATTATTAGAAACCTTGAGAGTACTCTTTCGCTTGCTCATAACCACTTGATTAAGAATGGCATGATACATCTTTTCAACACAGAGAACAAAAAGATAAAGGGATAAGGGATCCCATCATCTAATCTCTCTGTTTGGGAGTATAAAATTTAGTTAATTCACCATTTCAAAGCTACATCTTCTCCACTTTGTCATAATTCAGAATAATTAATCTCCACTTTTAAAGAATACCAACTTCTTCCAAAACATCTTCAATAAAATTCTAACTCAAGCGATCATAAGCCTTCAAAGTCAATTTCATACATGATCATACATTTTATGAATTTAGATCTGTTAAAATTGTGTGGGATAATTTCACCACATCACATACATATTTCATCAAAGAAGGAAAGTATATCCAAACTATCTCAATTATATGATAATTATGATTCAATTGTGGTCCAGTCAGACTGGTATTGTCTGGTTACAATTTGGATCTGACTGTGAGATTCTAATTATAGTGGTTTATTTTCATCATATCTCTACAATATCTTTTTATTATATTTTATTTCTACTAAAATTTTAATTCAACCTATAAATAAAGACTTTAAGATTGTATATTGGGAGACCAAATATTATAGATTATTATACATGCCATTTTTTTTCTTCTTTCTCTATGTTTTTCGCTGAAAGTTCAGTTTTTCTCTTTTGACTTGACCGTCAGAGGGTCTTTGGCTGACGTCACACCGTGCCTCAAAGGCCTCCTAACGCAATGTTCTATTTTGCAAGCTTATAGGTTCTTCGATAATTAACAGTTTGTATGATTTTATGCATCAACAGTTTGGCATGCTAGATAGGGAGAGATTACATAATTCTCAAACAATTATGCATGCCCAAACTTCATTGTCTATATAATGCTTCAATCTACAAACACAAGATCAAGTTAGCTATAGGACCAAGCCATACAATCATAGGTATGCTACGCTTTCGAATATGGGTTCTCGGTATCTTATCGTGTGCCCTACTCTCATTTCTCAACCAATTCTATTGGTACCGCAAAGAACTGCTCTCCATCACAGCCATCTTGGCCCAAATAGCTGTGGTTCCATTGGGATGGTTTATGGCTTCCAAAATCGTCACCAGAGTTTTCTTTCGAAGGACAAGCTGAGAATTATGTTTAAACTCATACCCATTCAACGTCAAAGAGCACATGCTCATTGCCATATTTGTAAAATCCAGAGCAAGGACGGAGTACGCCATATATATTGTGATGGTGATTAAGGTATTTTCAAAAGGTACTTGATGGAATCAGTGACGATGGGGTGGCCATGGAATTAGTTTCAGGTTTCATTGTTCAGCAAATCTTTCCCTTCTCCAACTTTAACTCCCCGAATTTTGGGCACTCAATTTGGTAAATCAGTGGTATGGTAGCTACTAGATCTCCAACTTTTTGAGTGTGATTGTTGTAGTGGTAAGGTCTCGATTCCAATTTCAAAGTGAGAAAAATGAGTTACTTTTTCCAATAATTTTGTAAATCGATCATAGTCCAGCGTTATTGCTTCTTTTTTTCCATTTTTTTATAAAATACTTCTTCTATCCAATTGCTAGAATCCATTCTAGAGAGAGAGAGAGAGAGAGAGATTTTTGTTAATTTAATGCACAATTTCTTCTTCATTAATTGAATAGGTTATTTGTCTTGGCTGAAAAAAAGTGACACATTTGCCTCCCCGTAAAACATATATATGTATATCCAATAGTGACCTTTCTCTTCCACCAAAAAAAAAATCTCCACAATTCCAATAGTCACTTACCCCCATTAGAAACAACCATCGATTTTCTCCTCCGGCACCCGGAAAGACCCAAAAAAATATACAAGTTCTAATAATTGGGTTTTAATGCTTCGGATCAAAACTACTATTATTACCATTGGAATAGAAATCAAGAAGATGTCAAACATACCCATATCTCTCTCTTAAGTCTGCCTTTTGGTCTTCCGCCTTACCATGTATGAAGCTAACCCATGGGCTTTTTTTTTTTTGAACTAAAGCAAAACCAAATTGCACGAAACCAAGAAACACGAACAGGGGATAATGACAGTCTTTAATCCTGGATCGAAGATTCGTGGAAAGATAATTACAATTATTGTACATATGCTTGAATTTATAAGCATATATGCATATTTGTTGAATAGTTTATACCATTTTTATATGTTAGCATACATCATATTTGTACATTGGATATATATCAAAATTCATGAATTCTTGTATAAATGGCATTAATATCATGTTTGTAACCACCCGACCCTTAGTATCTCGATTTTGGCAGTGTGGACCAAGCTAAATCAGAATAGTACCCGAGAGTTGACTTTTTTATAGGATTAGAATTTAAGTTTGATTTGGATACCATAGCGTAGAGCTTATCGATACGAGTCCGTAGACAGGCGGCACGCAAAAATCGGACTTACCGATAAAAAAAAAAAAAAAAAAAAAGTATGAACTTTCAAAGTTATGAGATGATACCGGTTTTTCCCAAGTGAGTCCCGAGCCCATCCCGGGCTATAAATAGCCCAAGACCGGTTGATGGGCCATTTGGACGACCTGTTCTCTCTCTTCCGTTCTCTCTCTCTCTCATCACCCAAGCAAACAGCCATTTCCGAGCTCCAAATCGACCAAACTCCGGCCATCTCCTTGATACACGCGCCATCCACCCTTGTAGTACGTCACGAGGGCTTTCCGACGACATCTTATGGTCGCCGATCGGACACCGGACGCGCCCTGTATCTCCGGTAGAAGTCGCGACGGCGAGATCGAAGTTCTCCGGCCGATCTGCACTATTTCCGGCCATTCCAGCTTGAACCCAGACCTTTACCCCCTATTTTTGGACCTTCTGAGTTCATTTCTGGCCTCCCCTTGCCCAGATTCAAAGCCGTTTAAGAGATATCTCAAAAACAAGTTTGGGCAGCGGCTTCCGGCGAGTTTTCCGGCGAATTCAGAGGTGATCTTTGGAAGGTGAGACCATGTTCTTGATCCTTGTCCTTTGGGCTTTCCAATGGTACCTTGTTTGCGAATTTTGGAGTTCGTTTGGTTGATTTTCTAGTCTAGGGGTATTTTGGTAATTTCACTTGGATACCGGAAATCCGATTTTGAGTGCTGTAGTTTCGGTTCAAGGTTATAGATGTTCAATCAAAGGTATTGGAAAGTTATTGGAAGCTTCAATTGAGTTCAATTTGGTCCTGGGGATCAAAAGCCCTAATTTTAAAGGTTTCGGGTTTTACCGATAAATAGTATGCTAAGTGAATGGTTGAGTTAGGACACTTTGTTGCACACGACTTTAATTTCAGTGTTTGAGAACCTAAGTTTTATCTCGTGATGTTTATCTAGGATCCGAGTCGGTTCTGAGAGACGACCCAGCTGCGGATCGAGTTTGAGTTGTATGCTGTGAGTGGATTTTCTTTCTCAAACTGTTTTGGGTTGTGAGATTATTTATCTATACATATATTGATGATGCATACTTAACAAATATTTTTTCAAAAACAAGCCTGATTTAATATTATTATACATTATGATCATTATCATATTAATTATATCATGAGACATCATTATAAGCATTATTGTCGTGTTTACTGCGATTATTGTTATCATGAGAGTTACGAGAAAGAAATATATTTTTTATCATGCATCTTTATGCATAAGGCTTATGAGAAATGAGTACTACTTTCAGCATGCATATTTATGCATATTATTATTATTATTGAGATACGTGTACCACATACCGAGTTAGATTATGGTGATGTGATGATGGTTGATGATATTGTGCCCATGGCACCGGAGATGATTATTGTCATCCCCTTGATGCACGTGTATTCATGGTGCGGATGTGAGATTCCCGCATGGGCCCTTCGGGACGCTGAAGGGTTACATGAGTTTCCCCCTTCCCCGCTCTGCGATACCTTGGGATGCCAATGACCATCGTATGACAGTAGGATTGCGGTATGATTGGGTATACGAGTACTGTAGAGTAAAGTATTTTTATGCATTCATCTTTGTGAGCATTTGATACATTTATTCCATTATATATGTATATGCATTGATACATATTTAAAATATTAAAGTTACAAATTATGTTATACATATCTTATGAGTATACAGTGTATAAATTATATACTATACAATGCATATGCATGTTTATCAAGTTATGCATCGAGGGAAATGAAAACAGGGTTTTTCGAAACATTTTGCAAACAGGGGACTTTTCAAAAAAGTGAATGCGAGGTTTCAAAACAGTTATGGTTTTGAATACTTTCTTTTATCCACTCATTGAGCTTGTCTCATAGTTGTTTAAATTCGTCCCTTTTAGGCTGCTGTTGGTCCTGCTTACGCCGCGTCTGCATCTCAGATCTACCAGTTGTCCTCCCCTTCAGCTATTCTGATGTACTTCTTATATCTTTGTATCAGCCTACTGATTTTGAGACTTATGTTTAACCTATGTTAGATGCTCTGATGGGACTTTTTATCCTTTATATGTTTTATAGCATATGATGTATTTGAATCAGTCGTTGTTAGTCTTTATTCTCAGTGTTGTTGTTCCCTTTGTTAGGGAGATTTTATTGTGCTAAGTCCGAGTTAGTACAATGGGGTCACCCTAGGCGGGATTGTCTCGTGTGTCCTGGCCAGACCTCGGGTGTGGTCCTGTCAATGTTTGTATTAGAAGAAGATATAGACATATTTTTTCTCATATGACAACCAGATCATGAAACTAAGCAGACCATTTTGGTAACAGACTATTAAAACTGAGCACCAAGCAAAAGGTTTTAGTGGTCGATGGGCATGCAACATCACCTAGATAATGTCTTTTTTTCAAATTCTTTGGCGAGAATATGCCATCAAAATGGCAGTATTGGTTAGGAAGATTACAATTTTGGTGGCTTGTATTATCATCAATACTAATCAAGCTTTTTCATTCCCGTACAGGGAATAAAAAGATCATGGACTTGCTGCAAACTGGGACTCATATTATAGCTGAAAACCTAGAGCCCTTTGCCAAACAAATTATCAAGCTAAATGTAAATCTTTATATATTTAATATTTTCTCCAATGATTATAATAAGTTCATATTTCAATCAAGTTTAGTGTATGAATGCATGTTTGCTAAAATTGTGCATGTTTGACCAGTGTAGGCACATTTACATGTTTTACTTTCATCAATTATTCTAATTTTATATACATGCTATATTTCTGAAGTATGAATTTCATATATGACTTCACTCTAAATCTGTTTTTTAAATTATTTTGTTAGCACTTTACTTCTTCATTTTCTTAGACTGGGAGGCTAGATGGCCACGAACTCCTATCCAATCTATAAAAAAATTCATTTTCATCTTTATCATCATTTCACCCATGAAAAATCATTTTAATTCCTAAATAGAAGTTGATACCTCATTGCCTACCCAAATCTTTACTCCAAAGTGTTCAACTAGTGGTCAAAACTACAAACTAGTCTCGGACTAGAGAAATCATCAAACCGATCACGGTCAAAGATAAAATTCATCTCATACAAATGCACTGTGTAGAAACTCATCTGCAATGTGCTTCCTACCTCGTTATATGGCTAGGTTGACATTGATTGTTAGACGGAAGAGACACCAAACATATTTCAAATCTGTTATGAGTTATTAAACTTTGTCAATAGTACGCATGGGAAATTTACTTGGAGGAATCTCTTGATCAAAATCAACTTTTTCATGTTGAGAAACAATAAGCATGTGAAAAAACTAAGTATTATTTTAAAGAAAAAACTAAATATTATTTTAAATTAATTTGTAATTGTTTATATATTGTTAATTCTTCTAACATCATGTTTTATATTCTATGATTTATTCTAATGCATATAATATCTTTTATGTATATAAAGCATAATTATACTTGTATTTTTGCTTGAGGTTTATATGCATGATCAATTACAAAATCATAAAAAACTTCATATAAAACGCCAACCAAGATATATGCAAGTCTAATCAAGCGTTGCTGCATAGTGCTTCATTTAGCTAGTGTGTAAGCAATCTAACTGATCATTGTTGCGTAGTGTTACAACTAGGCCAACGTATAGTCACTTTAATAAAATTGCATTGCTGCAAAATGTGGCTAAGGTGAAGGTAATATCAGTCATTGTGAGTGTAGCGTTTTAACTAGCTGACATGATGACAAATGTCAGATTAAAACTACAAGCTAGACTTGGTCTAGATGGCACGAAAGTTGTCGATGCATGAAATCAAAGCTATTTACTTTTCAACTTGTTCATACAACTTGAAAAATGGAGGGCTAACTGTGTAGGATAATTTCACCACATCTATACATATATGATCAAAAAATAAAGGTATATCTAAACTATCTCAATTATATAATAATTAGGATTCAGTTGTGGTCGAGTCAGACTGGTATTATGTGTTTACAATTCAGATCTAACTAAGGGATTCTGGTTATAGTAATTTATTTTCATCAAACATCTAAAATACATTTTTATTATATTTTATTCCTACTAAACTCTAATTCTAGCCTTTAAATGAAGGCTTTATGCTTACATATAGGGGGATCAAATATTACAGATTATAAGACACGCTCTTTTTTTTTTTTTTTTTTTTTCACTGAAAGTTCAGTTTTTCTCTTCTGACTTGACCATTGGAGGGTTTTTGGCTGGCGCCACACCAGCGTCCCAAGTGTCTCCTGATACCATGTTCTATTTTGCATGCTCACAGGTTCTTCGATAGTTAATGAGGGTGCACAATTGATAGTTTGTGTGATTTTATGCATCAACAAAAATAATTTAACATTTCCTGAGCAATTACAAAATTATCAATTAGTTGTTTTCCTAGAATTAAATTAGTTTGATTAGATTATGGAGACATTGACAGCACTTTTTGATCTAGCTTTTGTAAAACGAATGTTGCCCTATTTTGTATTATATTGAGTTGAATAGAATTTATTTTGTGACAAAGAGAGCTCATCTCACTCATCTCGAGCTGCTCTAAAGGTTAGAAGGTAGCTAGCAGCTTCCATGGCTGTCTGGGATAGGCTAGACATGAAAGTTTTCAATAGACTGTTCGGAATAACGGATCTCGTATTAGCATTAGTCAAGGGAAGGACTTTAATTCCCTAAGGCATGAAAGTGTAGCCCAGCATGAATCCGAAGAGCTTTTTATTGTGGAAGAGCCGGCTAACTATTAATTGAATAAGAAAGAGAGATGGAGTTTTAGCGTATAAAATAGATCAAACTACGTGAACGACATGATAAAAAGTAGTAAGGAACTAGATAGGGTACTGCTGACTTTACTATTGTTGATGAAAAAGATGCGGTTTAGGAAAGATGCCCCATTTGGATGATGATCTGGATATGATAAAGTTACACTCAACCATTTAATCTATGATCGTACTACTCCCGATTTCAAAATCTTTAAATTACAATAGCAAGTAAGTTAAATTATGGTTGGGAGTACTAGTTTAATTAAATATTTCTCATCCAAATATTCATCTACTCACAATTATTCAATTTTTTTATTTTATTTTAAATGATTAAGTATTTAAATAAATCAAACGGATCATGTATCATATCCACTTGCCTATTTTAATTTGAAGTACGTACAATTAATGTAAAAAGGATCATATTGGTCCATGTGATATGCATTTGCTATATGTATGTATATGATAACTTTGATATTATATAAGAAAGGGGTGCCATATCAGACAATTTTTTTTTAAAAGGACGTAAATGGTTGCATGTGACATACTTTGCTATATGTTCATATTCTGGATGTTAAGCATGTGTGTTTTTCAATTAAAGTGCTACAAAATTAAATATTTTTGAAAAGTCTTTATCAAAAATAAGAAAATAAAAAATATAATTTGGAAATGGAAATCATGTGATTAAAATTCTTGATTTTCTCTACCATATACATTACATCGTTAAGTCGTGTCAATATAAAATAGCTATAGATCGCCTAGTTCAATCCCTGTTACTACATGTTTTCAAAACTAAATCCACTTTGACGTAACCTTCTTTGTGCATTATATTCTCTGTTCAGGACGTGTCGGTCCTCCATTTGCAAGTGACCAGTTACAAATAGTCGTCCATTTATGGGTTTCATCCCATTTTTTCTGGTCTTGATAAATTAACAAGTACAATTTTTAAACATAATTCTTTTACACCTTATATATATATATATATATATATATATATATATTTATTATAAAATTTACCAGTTGGGTTTCATTAATTCTCCAGCAAAAATATTATTTTTCCGTTGAATTTTTAAATTTTATTTTTAGTTTTAAATTTTATAGCATTCAGAATTATTGGATTAAAAAAAATGCTATACAAAATATAACAATTATATAAGTATGATTTAGTGTTTTAGTCATATATTTTAGTTATTTTTAATATATTTTTATAAATTTTTAAAATTTATAGTATTTAAAAGTAATTGGTAAAAAAAATTAAAAAAAAAAAGAAAAAAACTTAGTCTCCATAAACTTTCTAACTCATAAATTTTATAGCAAAATCATATATATATATATACATATATATATATATATATTCTTTATTCTAACTTAACCACATAAAACATGCTTAAAAACTATGGAATAATATTAAAGAGCAATTTTGAAGTCTCTCTTTGTATTTACCCCCTACAAAAAAGAAGCAGAAGCTAAAGTTGGTGTGTGCTGTTGCATACATATATGTATGTATATATGTATTGAGTAATGAGGGAGGAGATGAGGAAGAGAGAAGAGGCGGTGGGAGGAAAGGCGACGGAGAAAGCGAGAGAGAATAGAGATGGGGCGGAGAGTAAGAGAGATAGAAACAATTGGTGAAAGATCGGCTTCATATGGAAACCCCTACACACATTCTCTAAATTTTCCACACACACACATATAGATATCCAGCTGGCAATCGATCACTCCGTGGATAGGGGATATCACCTACCATGCCAAATGTGTATATATACATTATATATAAACGAAACTAAAAACAAAACAATGCTATGCTATGGCAATCTTAACCTTCCCAACGCCATTTCTACTCGTACAAATTTTAATTCTCGTAATCCTCATCATATGCTATTCTACATACCCAGCACACCAATACCATCTCACTTTCTTCACTTCCTACTCCACCACCCCTTCTAACCTTTCGCATACCTACTCACAACCCCATCATCATAATTCTTCTGCTAACCAAAATAAGGTAAGCCAATTCTTCCACATGCACCACTTATAATTAATATATATATATATATATATATATGATTTTTCTATACTGCAATATCCACTTCCATATACACATAAAAATGACGATTTTATCAATTATTATAGACGACATATTCGTTTTAAAGCCGTTGTCTAATTGTGCATATGCAAATCAAATAGATTAATTTCTTATATTATATACGCTTTGTTTGATCATCTGGATATATATATATATATATATATATATATATATATGTATTGGTTTTGTTAATTTATAATCTAGTCGGAGTGGCAGAGAAAGAGTAGGTTAGAGAAGGTTGAAGAAGAGTTGGGGAGAGCGAGAGAGGCTATCCACAGAGCAGTTGGAGATGGAAATTACACATCAGATAAGGTGGAGAGCTTCATACCCAGAGGATCCCTTTACAGAAACGCTTATGCATTTCATCAGTTAAGTATTGTTATTAACTTTCATTTTTACCTGCCTACCTACCTTTTTCTTTTTGCTTTCTAATTTGTATAATTAATTACTAGTATCTTAATTTCATAGCCGGCCCCTTTGGTTGTTTACAAATATATTTAATTATTAGTCGTCATGTCGCTTAATTTGTTCAGCACGAAATTTTATAATAAGAATATATTTCGTAACCAGTTTGGTACATAACTTAGAAAATGATTACTGTTACAAGGACTCTGTTTGCTCCTCAACTTTGTTAGGCAACACAGTATGTTGCCAGGGAAGCGAATGAAGCTGCCAAACTGGATCACCAAGAGCAAGGACCTAAAAGGAAGTTTACCAACAAATTGTCATTGGAATTTTCCAAATGCACACCTGTTTTTTTATTTGGTCCCATAAAAATGAAACTAAAAACGCTCTCTTAGTATTATTATTATTTAAAAAAATTAATTTAGAAGTCTCTATTTGATAAATTAATTATAATTAAACACACTTTACATTTTATGCAATATATATATATATATATATATATTGCTTATAGAAGAGGATGGAAAACTTTGCAGCTTTTTCTATATGCACCATTAATTTGTTGTCACTTAGGACCACAGTGATCAACATCATGAAATTTCCTTTTTCTTTCGCATATGAAACCCTTCAATTTTTTGCCATGAAATATATGACTTCGATTGCAAGTCTAAGACATTTCCAATATGCAATTTGGACTTTCCATTTTTGCCGAATGAGATTGATTAGTATATAATTGCTACTTAATATGCACATATTTGTTGTTGTTGTTGTTAGGTAGCAAAATGAAGAAAAGATTATTGAGAGGCACTCTTTGCTTGATTTGAGGGTCTAGATTTGGCAAAAGCATGTAACGTTTTGATGAAATTAAGTGGTAGCTATTAATGTCATTATAATGAGTAGTAATGGGCATGCGATCTCATTTTTATTCCTCCAAGACCTATAGGCTACCCTAATATACCCAAACACTCCCTAAAGCCTTTTTTCTTTAAAAGATTCTATATAATCTTTTTATTTTATTTATAAAAAAACACAATTATTTTTATTAATTAAGAACTTAATATAAGATAATTAGCAAATTTTGCTGCTGGTTTCAGGAGTCATATTGAGATGGTTAAGAGGTTCAAGATATGGGCGTACAGAGAAGGAGATAAACCTTTGTTCCATAGTGGGCCCATGAAGCACATCTATTCCATTGAGGGCCATTTTATTGACGAGATGGAAAGTGGGAAAAGCCCATTTATGGCCCATCATCCTGATGAGGCCCATTCATTCTTTTTGCCCATAAGTGTGGCAAACATTGTGGAGTACATCTACATGCCTATCACCTCCTATCATCGAGATCGACTGGTTCGCGTCGTTACAGATTATGTGAAGGTTGTAGGTGATAAATACCCATACTGGAACAGAAGCAATGGAGCCGACCATTTTATGCTCTCTTGTCATGATTGGGTATGTTTATCCTATTTTCTACAGATTAGCATTAAAATTGAATCCAAATAATCTTATAAAATACTTATCAAAGAAGTTTTTGATATAAAAGGCCTTCTAGTATAGAAATATTTTTTGATAATATACTGATTTATATAATTTATATAAAAATTATATATTTTTTTGCTCTTCTACGGTGTTTATGAGAAAATCAATTTTTATTAACTTTAATTAAAAATTATTTTAAAAGCTTTAAAAGTTATTTTTGATTTCAAAGAAATTATATCTAATAAGGCTTTGTTATATCTTCTTTTCATAGTAAAAGATCAGCTACATATATGTATATTATATGTATCATTTTTTTCAAAATTCTTTTATAATATATTCAGTATTCAGTTTTTGATTTTTAATTTTAACTTTTTATTTATAGTTTTGGTTTATATTTTTGTTAAAAATAAAAAAACAATAATCATTTTTATTTTTATTTTATGAAAATAAAAAAAGTAAAAATGTATTTGGTAACATTTTTGAACTCCCATGTGTGTCATAGGTCATAGGAGGTAGGTAGGATTACTGACTAACTCGTAGTTTGAGTTCATCAAAAAGTTTGAGTTCATAGGGGCTCTTTTTATTTGGGGCTATTTTGGGGCTCTTTATTTCGGGGTATTTTTATTGCTATTTTAATTAGTTTTTTTGTAAACTTTACAAATAAAATTTATAAAAGTTTATATCTGATTAATGTTAAATACGGACCCGAGATTGTAGAGGATACACCAATTTTTATATTCTCGACTTTTTTTATTTACAAAAAAAATAAAATTGGAATCTTGTTTATCTAGGTATCGAGGGTTTTGACACTACCTAATAGTCTTGGATTCTTGTGATATCCAAGCAAACTTAGTTTTTGGCCTTTAAAGTCATGCCTTGTTGAGTAGTCCTAAGTCTCAATCCCATCAGAACGATTTGGAATCTCAATCTTATCTAGGTAGTTCAAAGTCTCAGTTCACTGGGCTTATTAGAGTCCTAACCTAATCGGATGATCCGAGGTCTCAACCTCCATTGGGCAATTTCGGGCTCTAGTTCCAACCTGACAATCCCTGAATCCAGTCCGAGTCCGGCTATCTCAGGCCTTGGCACTGATCAAGCGGTCCTCATCGGGCTTTCCGGTCATCGACTCTATTTGAGTGATCCAGATCCTGCCTTGATCGAGAAGTTTAGGGTTCTAGCCCCCATCTAAGCAGTTCAGAGTCTCGGCCTCATCTGAACTGTTTGGTGTCCTGCTTTGTCCAAGTAGTCTCAAGTCCTAATGTTGTCAAGGACAAAAAATGATATTTTCTTTCTAATGTTTTCATTTTAAAGAAAATTAAAAAAATATTTTAATTTAAAAATAAAAATAAAAAATAGTTATCAAATACATTTTTATTTTTTGTTTTCAAAAAACTAAAAAAAAAAAAAAAACAAATGGTTTAACAAACGACACAATACTCAAACCTATTGCAAAATTCAAATTCCAAACCATATGCACACTTGGTTTCTTATGAAATAATACAATAATATGGTAAACAATTTAGTGCATGTAGTATTATTGTTTATGATATGCTCTTTCCTCGAAAGGAAGAAGAAAATTTTATAAAAATGATCTTAATCTAATTTATCCTGTGCTGCTCAAACAAAACCATATGCACAAAATGCTTATATATTCAATGCTCTAAAGTCTAATCAATCTTAAATCTTCCAGGCACCAGAAGCTACATACAATGATCCTCACCTCTTCAAGAATTTCATAAGAGTTTTATGCAATGCCAATACCTCTGAAGGGTTCAAACCTTTAAGAGATGTTTCATTACCAGAATTGAACTTATCCCCCTATTGGGAGCTTAGCAAGCCCAGTTTTGCCCAACCCCCTAATAACCGGAGCATACTTGCCTTCTTTGCCGGTGGGGCTCATGGATTTATAAGGCAAATTCTGTTCGATCATTGGAAAGAAAAAGACAACGAAATTCAAGTCTACAAGGACCTTCCTGAGGGTCTAAATTATGACAAGCTTATGGGGCAGAGCAAGTTTTGCTTGTGCCCAAGTGGGTATGAAGTTGCAAGTCCTAGAGTAGTAGAATCAATCCAAGCAGGGTGTGTCCCTGTGATTATTTCAGACAATTATGCTTTACCCTTCAGTGATGTTCTTGATTGGAGCAAGTTTTCATTGCATATTCCATCCAATCGAATACCAGAAATTAAGAAGATCCTCAAAAGTTTTCCATATAGCAAGTATTTGAAAATGCAGAAAAGGGTAACAAAAGTTAGAAGGCATTTTGAGCTTAATAGGCCTGCTAAGCCATTTGATGTGTTGCATATGGTGCTTCATTCGGTGTGGCTTAGAAGGCTTAATATTGGGATTCAACAATAATTATGGTAGGATGAGCATTTTTATATATAATCAATACTATATATATATATATATAAATATATAATATTTATCATAGCATATATTGATTAGAAGAATGTCATGTTGTTGATAGAAATCTGATATTTCATTTTGTAAAATTATTTGTCAATTTTCACTTGATCATCTTTCACAGAAAATTATATTACACAAACTAGTTTCTTAATTTGATCACAAGAGGTACGCAGCTACTATTCTATCCACTGTATTGTTACTATTTTTCACCTTAATTGACACGCATGGTGGTTTCTATTGTTAGTCAAGTTATATTCTTATCTTATTAAGCTTGGAGTTATATATACATAGGAGACTCTGACACTATAATAAGTTTTTTTTTTTTTTTTTCCCTGTAAGTTTTAGAAAATAATTTATATATTTATTAACACTAATTATCATTTTTCAAAATATAGTTTATACTCAAATTTTAATAGAAAAAATAAATTATTTAATATTAAATATTTAAAACATCATCTAATATATACTAGTATAGCTGATAAATAAAATATAAAATAAATGACAATCTTTATTTTATCAATTTAAATTTTTAAAATTTATTATGATTTAATATAATTCCGAAGCTAAAAAGATATAGCAGTAAAATATTTAAAATTTAATAATTACATTTAAATTTTAAAAAAATTAAAAATTTTAAAAAAATCTAAAAAAATGGAATCGAACATCAACTTATAAAAACTCGCTTAAATGTGAACGACCACGTTATTTTTTCCTTTCTTTCTGCCACCAGTCCTCTTTACTTTTCTTTTCTTTAATTTCTGCACGCCATCTTTTCCCTAACCGGATTTTTTTTTCATCAACCACGTAAGCAAAATTGAATCTATGAAATCTAGTTTATTAATATATTATGATTCGACTATTTTTCTGTGGACAAAACATAGAATGCCACTTTTCCAGACTTTTTCTTAGCTAAATTTGTCAACTATAGACATACTATTTTCAAATCAATTTGTATCCCACATTTATCAACATACTAAAATAAACTGTTTAATATTGACTTGAAGATATTTCAGCACAGACTAAAGAAATGAAATCTAAAAATCTTTAGCAAGCAAATTAAAATACAGAGAAATTGCAACGTTTTTTTATGGTAATTAGAAAAATAATGGCAAAATGACCATCAACGAATTAAGCAAAATTGAATCTGAAAAAGATTCGACCATTTTTTGTGGACAATATAGAATACTACTTTTCCCGGACTTTTACTTTAATGGAATTGTATGTATTTAATTAGGGGTGTACAAAAATTTGTCAATCCAATCTAACCCGGCCGATCCAATCCAACCCAACTCAATTTATTGAAAAATCTAAATTTTTGGATTGGGTTGGGTTGGATGATATCTAACTCGCTAACTACGGGTTGGGTTGGGTTGGGTTGGGTGGTGAAAAAATCCGATTAACCTGACCCAACCCGTATATATATTAAAAAAAATAAAAATCCCCCCCCCCTCCCCCCCCCCCCCCCCCCCCCCCCCCCCCTCCCT